>VXBP01003010.1:0-218375 GCA_013400115.1 Rhinopomastus cyanomelas | reverse complement strand
GATCCTGGGCTGCATCAAGAGAAGTGTGGCCAGCATCGAGGGGGGTGATTCTTNAGGGTGGGTGCCTGTGCTGGGGGGGGTTGGAACTGGATGATGGTTCCTTCCAACCCTGAGTGATTCTGATTCCATGGCTTCTCCAGTGAGATGAGCCTGCTGTGGCAGGGGGATTGGACTAGATGATCTTTCGAAGTCCCTTCCAATCCATGACGATTCTATGATTCTATGTCCAGGAGGGTTTGAAACGTCTCCAGAGAAGGAGAAACCACAACCCCCTGGGCAGCCCCTGCCAGGGTTCTGGCACCCTCACTAGGAATAAGGTCCTTCTCACATTGATGTGGAACCTCCTCTGTTCTAACTCACACCCATTGCCCCTTGTCCTATCATTAGATGCCCCTGAGCAGAGCCTGGCTCCAGCCTCCTGACACCCACCCTTCGCATATTGATGAACATTCATGGGGTCACCCCTCAGGCTCCTTTTTCCAAGCTCAAGAGCCCCAGCTCCCTCAGCCTTTCCTCAGCAGGGAGATGCTCCCCTCCCTTCATCATCCCTGTGGCTCTGTGCTGGACTCTCTCCAGCAGCTCTGTGTCCTTCTGGGACTGAGGGGCCTAGCACTGGACACAAGATTCCAGATGTGCTCTCAGCTGGGCAGAGCAGAGGGGGAGGAGAACCTCTCTTGATCTGCTAATCGCGCCTCTTCCAATCCGCCCTAGGATGCTGTTCGTCGTCTAGGCCACAAGAGGGCGACATGGCGGGCTCCTGGCCACCGGGCTGGCCACCAGGACCCCCATGTATTCACAAGCAGAAGTCACAAGAACAGATGAAGTAGTAAAAACCAACATGAGAAGACGCAAAAGTAAACGTTAGCAGCCTGGCAGCCGAGCCCAGTCACAGCCCCTCCGGCTCCAGTCGCCCAGCGATGGGAAGGACTCGGGAACGTCACAGGCTTGCTCAGACAAACGACCGGCTGCTTTCGAGCCGCGCGGCCACTCCGTGTTGTGGCTCCTACTTGGTGGCGTCTCAATCCCTGCTCTAATTGCTTTGCACTTCGCTGGGCTGAGATGGACGAGCCCCTTGAGAGTCATCCATGCGAACTGGCTGTCTTCTCCGTCCCTGTGCACATGCAGCGGTTCAGTCCTTCCCTTGTTTACTGATGAGACGGCTCTGGGAAGCGCTGCAGCACCCAGCAAAACAAACACGACAACCGCAGAATCACAAAATCACTCTGGTTGGAAGAGGCCCCTGGGATCATCGAGTCCAACCCTCTACTCACCGTACAAGTTCACCCCTGAACCAGAAAAGCAAGCTGCTCACCCGGGGGGGCCAAAATAGTAGTCACTAGCAGCTGTGGCTTGTGAACCCGAAGCCACCCCATTGATCCGGTTTTTCAAGGGATCATAAAATCCTGGAAAGGCTTCAGCTGGAAGGTGCCTTAACAATTGCCTGGTTCCAGTGGTCCTGCAGCGCTCCAAGCCCTGGCCAAGCTGGACTTGAACATTTCCATAGGGGTAGCATCCGCAGCTCCTCTGAGCAGCTGGGTTCCTGTCTCTTGCCATCCTCACAGTAAAGCATTACTTCCTCACGTCTGATATTGATCTGTGCTCTGTCCGTGTGAAGCACTGGAGAGGGCTGCCCAGGGGGCTGTGGGCACGCTCAGTTGTGCATCTTGTAACGTTGGTTTTTACTACTTCATCTGTTCTTGTGACTTCTGCTTGTGAATACCTGGGGGTCCCGGGGTACAGCACGGCGGCCAGCAGCCAGCAATGTCGCCCTCTTGTGGCCAAGAGGGCAAACAGCACCCTAGGGCAGATCGAGAGAGGTTCTCCTTCTCTGGGGACGTTTCAAACCCACCCGGCCATGATCCTGTGCGACTGGATCCAGGGGATCCTGCTGTGGTGGGGGGCTGGACTAGGTGATCTTTCAGGTCCCTTCCAATCCCCAGTGCTCTGGGATTCTGTGGATCTATGGTAGCATGGATATTGTTGATCTTTCTAGGCAGCAAAGGGGACAGACAGAGGTTTGTATCATTTCCACACGGTTCCATGATTTTCAAACAGTAGTCAGAGCTGTTTCATGCTCCCATGGAGTTCCTGCCGTACTGTTCCGTCACTGCCCGACACGACAGGCACCAGGCATCCAGCCCAGTGAACTCACTCGTGTCCCTTGTTTACACTTGTGCTGCTGGTTCCACCCACGAACAGACCAACTGTTTGATCGTTTCAGAACTGCAAGTGTTTTCCCTCTGAGAACAGCCCCCGCATTCTGCTCCACAGCCAAGGGCCTGTGCAAGAACTTCTCTTCAAGGGAGATCAAAGCCTTTCCAGGCCACCAGAACACCGAGAGGCACCAAAGGAAATGAGCATCAGGGCTGCATCTTTCCCCTTCGCTGCCCGCACAGTCCTCCCCAACTTTCGGAAGAGTTTTCTTTTTAAAGAAGTTTTCTTTCATCCTCTAGAAACTTGTCTCCTCAGGTTCAAAACACTCCTTGTCCCACCAGGGCAGCCTCAGAAGGCTCCGCAGATGACAGCAGTCTGGTGGCAGCTGCGCTGAGAAAAGGTCGATCAAAGGTTCTGCTGATCAACCAGTTGCTGCAAAGCACAAGAGAGACACTCTGAAAGTCCAGCATGCATCAACAGACCACAGAGCGTCGGGTGCTGGAACGGACTGCGACAGATCACCCAGTCCAATCCCCCTGCCACAGCAGGATCCCCTGGATCCAGTCACATAGAAACAGTTCAGGTGGGTTTGAAATGCCTCCAGAGAAGGAGACTCCACAGCCCCTTTGGGCAGCCCCTGCCAGGGCTCAGTCCCCCTCACTGTGAGGAACAAGAACATCATCAAAATAAAATGACTGAAGAAGTTAAATTCCTTCTGAGGCAGCCAAACAGAGTTTCTCCTGTAAATGTCAATAGAACGGAAACTCTACAACCACCCTGGGCAGCCCCTTCCATGGCTCTGTCACCCTCACTGGGAAGAAGGTCCTTCTCACATTGATATGGAACATCCTCTGTCCCTTGTCCTGTCACTGGGTGCCCCTGAGCAAAGCCTGGCTCCATCCTCCTGACACCTGCCCTTCACATATTGATCATAAGTGGATTCTCCATCAGTGGATTCCATAGCTGGAATCATTAATGCAGGTCCTTTCCTCATTCATCAGCTGCCCCTTGTCCTTCTGAGATCAAAGTGCTGCATGGAAAGCTGAAACATCCTGCTTGCTTGCTAAAGAAACAGGGTGGAGAAAGCTGTGGATCAAAATAGCCGAGTGACCTTTTGATCCCATTCCTCTATGATCTCTGGTTCCCTAATGGCCAGACCTCAGTATCAGGGTGGTAGAGGAGCAGGTTGATCTGTGGAAGTCTGGCCTTACGAAGTCTGGCTTTACGAAGCCTTAGATAACTTACATCAGCTTTAAGTGCTGGTGCTAACACAGCAAGACAAAGGAAAGCCCTGCCTGCAGAGAGGAACTGATACTTCATAGAATCCCAGAAGATTTGGGAGTGGAAGGGACCTGGAAAGATCATCCAGTCCAATCCCCACTGCCACAGCAGGATCCCCTAGATTCAGTTGCACAGGAACATGCCCAGGTGGATTTTAAACCTCTCCAGAGAAGGAGACTCCACAACCTCCTTGGGCAGCCCCTTCCAGGGCTTTGTCACCTCCACTGGGAAGAAGGTTCTTCTCGCATTGATGTGGAACCTCTTCTGTCCCAGGTCACATCTGCTGCCCTTTGTCCTGTCACTGGGTGCCCCTGAGCAGAGGCTGGCTCCATCCTCCTGACACCCACCCTTCACATATTGATCAACATTGATGAGGGGTCACCCCTCACAGAATCACAGAGCGTCAGGGATTGGGAAGGGCCTTGAAAGATCCTCTGGTCCAATCCCCCAGCCTGAGCTCCCATTAATTCAGTGCGAAACTTTCATAACAATGAGGAAAAATGTCTGATACCCAAAGTCTCTCTGTGTAGGAAGAATTTCCAGGGTGAAAAACATTAGTTCTAAGACATTTCTCCTTGCAGTTTCCTGGCAACAATGGTCACAACTCAACACATCCTGAAGTCCTTTCTCAACACAAACAGAGAATAGTTGAATAAAGGCTGTTTGCTGCCAGCAGTTGGCTACAAAGAGACACTGGATTTGGGGGATCCTGCTGTGGCTGAGGGATGGGACTGGATGATCTTCCCAGGTCTTTCCAATCCCTGATGCTCTGTGATCTCTTTTTGATTGAGCCTCCTGTGGATCCACATCCAAACTGGACTGTGACAGCCAGACACACCCTTTCCTGTTTTATCCAGCCAGCTCCAGGAATTATCTTCTTTACTGTTTACCTGGGCACGACGCTCGCAGGGAGCCATGACAACAGTCTCAGCAGCCGCACTCAGCTGAGCGACGATGAGGAAAAGATGTGGGCAGGGAAGGAGAGCAGCGTGTCCTGACCCAGTGCCGCTGCAAAGAGCACTCCGGCTTCTGCATTCTCTCATTCACGATAAAAGTCTTTGTTCCCGGCGGCGCCGCATGTAATGGAGCTCTTGGCCAAGTGGGATGAGTCAGTGGCGAGCACAGCACAGACCCTCAGGTTGAGACAAGGACGAGCACACGCTGGCGCAAGCCGGAGAGTTTTTACTGACACTCTTGACACCAGCCCTTGGAGACTGAAGAGTCCGATGCAGTAACCGCTGTAATATGTGGCCAGATGAGTCCATTCAAACCTGCTGCAGTAGGTCGGAAACACTCAACAGCTTAAATTGAAACCCTCAGCAGAGCGGCCATCTGGAAGAGGTTCCCATTAACGTCTGCGCAGGTTACGGCTGGAGAAGGTCCAATGAAGGCCCTTCGGTCCATTTGGGATTTGGACCTTGTGCTTCTGCCTACTTGAGACATAAGGTTCCAGCATCATTACAGGACACAGAAGCAGAGCAACATGAGTCCACTCCATGCAAAGAAACAGCTCATTTTGCTATGAAGGGCTACACTCTCCACCTTAGCAACTCCCTAGATCCAGTCGCACAGGAACATGGCCAGGAGGGTTTGAAACTCTCCAGACAAGGAGACTCCACAACTCCCCTGGGCAGCCCCTGCCAGGGCTCTGGCAACCTCACTGGGAAGAAGGTCCTTCTCACACTGATGGGGAACCTCCTCTATTCCAGCTCACCCATTGCCCCTTGTCCTATCATTAGATGCCCCTGAGCAGAGCCTGGCTCCAGCCTCCTGACACCCACCCTTCACATATTTATCAACATTAATGAGGGCACCCCTCAGGCTCCCTTTCTCCAAGCTCAAGAGCCCCAGCTCCCTCAGCCTTTCCTCAGCAAGGAGATGCTCCTCTCCCTTCATCATCTCTGTGGCTGTGCTGGACTCTCTCCAGCAGCTCTGTGTCCTTCTGGGAATGAGGGGCCTAGCACCAGACACAAGATTCCAGCTGCTGTCTCAGCAGGGCAGAGCAGAGGGGGAGACCTCCGCCTCAGACACATGGTCTCAGCAGGCCACAAACCAAAGCGACTGGAGCCTATTCCAGCACAAAGTCCATTGTCTGTGGAACCAGGCAACAAGCCAGGAGCAAGCTGCTCCCATCAAGAGAGAGAGCAGAACTTCAGCTGGAGTTTGTGGAGGGCACCACACTGGGTCGAGCTTTGGCTCCCATTTTAAGGGATTTGATGAAAAAGCAGACATTTCTTTTGATGAAGACATTTGATGATGATGAAGATATTTCCATAATCTTCTGGGCTCTCTCTCAGCTGCCTGTGGGCTGCTTCCTCAGAGCAATTCCCTAGAGCTTACAGCTTCTTCCCACAATGAAATAAGAAATGAGGAAAGAGTGATTCCTGCAGTCAAAGGGGTTTCTCCAGGTTTTATTTGACCATTTCGTAGGTCTTCCTTTCAGCTAAAATGATGAATCTGAAGACACCCCTGTCTGCCTCCTCCTGCTCTCACCTGACATGGGCACTGCCGCTGGGAGTCAGAAGAGCCAGAGCAGCCTTCTGCTGGCTTCATGCAGGAGGGTGTGTTGGTGCCTGAGAAAGGGAGGCACCACTCTGCACGAAGATGAGGGTAGAGGGGCAGTAGCCACAGCTGGCTGAGGGCCTGCAGAATCAGTCTGGTGAGGAGAGATGGGAAGAGTTGGGGTTGGTTAGATTGAGGAAGAGGAGGCTGAGGGGAGACCTCATCGCTCTCTACAGCTCTCTGAAAGGACACTACAGAGATGTTGATGCTGGGCTCCTCTCACAGGTCATTAGCGATAGAAGCAGAGGGAAGGGCTTCAAGCTCCATCAGGGGAGGGTCAGACTGGCCATTAGGAAGAAATTCTTCCTGGAGAGAGTGGTCAGGCCCTGGACTGGGCTGCCCAGGGTGGGGGTTGAGTCCCCATCCCTGGGTGAGTGTAAAAGTTGCTTAGAAGTGGTGTTGGGGGGTCTGGTTTAGTGGTGACCTAGCAGAGTGGGGCTGGTGGTTGGACTCAATGATCCTGGGGGTCTTTCCCGACCTAAACAAGTCTGTGATTCAAGGATTTAAAGATATCAAAGAATCGTGACGCCGCCAGTTCTCCAGACAACCACTTCCTAAGGAGAGACTCAGCAAGTAACAGGGTGAGATGAAAACTGGCCAGTGTCCGTGTGTTTGGTTCAGTTGTGTTTCTGCAGGGCTGCTTGAGCTGCATAAACACAGGGACAGAAAAACAAACTCACCAACAGGAGAGCCCAGCGCAGAGCCACAAGGATGGAGAAGGGAGGGGAGCATCTCCCTGCTGAAGAAAGGCTGAGGGAGCTGGGGCTCCTGAGCCTGGAGCAAAGGAGCCTGAGGGGTGACCCTCTCTCGTTTAGAGGAGACTTTGCAGAGTAGGACTGACGGTTGGGCTCAATGATCCCAGGGGTCTTTTCCCACATGAAGGATTCTATGACTCTACATCAAAACGGTGTCACAGAGCATCACCTTTAAGGGAGGTTTTGCTGAAGAACCTGCAATGTGGGCTCCATTCTCCATCCATATTTCCACGTGGAGAAGCCTGTCGCCACATAGGTCAGCTCTTGGACTTCATCCAAATGTGGAACACCCTTGGGAAGCTCACAGAGCAGAATAGTAGGTGAGGGGCCAAATTCATCAGAGAGGGAGACCCATGAGTCCATCAGTTCTGTTTCTCTAGTGACCTCCAGTAAAAACCCCTCCCTGTACACAGAGCTTTAGAGAAGAAACACTCCCCACGACAAGCACGTCGCAGCCCTGGGTGAGGGCGCGTCGCAGGCTGGTGCTGCTCTGCCTTCCGACGCCGATGCCAGCCACAGCACGTCTCCCCTGAGACTGCAGATTTGCTTGTTGGACCAAACGCAGACGTCACTTGGGACGGTAGCCCCTGGCCACTTACAGCATCACTCAGCACCAAGCAGTACAGAAGCTCTGACCACTTTCAGACGCAGAAGAGATGAAGCTCAGGATCATTCTGCCGGCTCATCACAACCTAGAAACAGTCCCCAAAGCAGTATTGTGTGGATCTTAAAATAGTCTCGGTCCTGCCTGCCCAAAGGCCTCTCTGTGTCTGATGCTGCAGCAGCCAGGGCTGAGAAGCCCTTTGATGTGCTGGAGCAGCAGCCAGCAGGGTGCTTCCTGCAACAGGGGCTAGTTAGGAGACCTCTGAAGCCAAATGGTGCGGACGGCAGGCGAGGGAAGGGTACTAGTCACTGCTCCCATCATGCAAAACTAGGAGGCACCAGGCAAAACCATCACGAACGCAGATTAGAAGGGGGTTAGCGCAGCCAAATGCCAAAGATCTTCGAACCAATAACTTTGAGGGAGTGAAAATCAGGCTACAAAATGCACTTAGCTCCAAGGTGGGTCCTAAGCTATGAACTACCTGCATCTGAGCACTTCTGTTCTGATGCCTCTTCCCTACAGCTCTGCAGCTGCCTGCCCACTGCCAGGTACACGAGATGTCTGTCAGACCTCGCAGTGCGTGGCAAGCATGGCTGTGGCCTCAGCACTCGGGCACTCAGCCACCACTGTGCTGCCCCACTTGCCCCGTCCCCTCTGGGCCTTCCTTCTTCAGCACAGACATGCAGCACCCTCAGGCTTGGGGTAGCTTCCTGCGAGCACTGGAAGATGCGTTTCTCACACAGGCTACGACTGCTTCTCTAAAGTTCCCATAACTGGAACACAAGGAGGAGTGCAGCTCCCCAGGATCACAGAAACACAGACCATGTGGGGTTGGAAGGGACCTCAAAAGATCGCCCAGCCCAATCCCCTGCCACAGCAGGATCCCCTAGATCCAGTCATTAGGGATTGGAAGTGACCTCGAAAAATCACCTAGTCCAATCCCCCTGCTAAAGCAGGATCCCCTAGATTACAGGAACATGGCCAGGTGGGTTTGAAACATATCCAGAGAAGGAGACTCCACAACCCCCCTGGGCAGCCCCTGCCAGGGCTCTGTCACCCTCACTGGGAAGAAGGTCCTTCTCACATTGATGGGGAACCTCCTCTGTTCCAGCTCACACCCACTGCCCCCTGTCCTACCACTGGGTGCCCCTGAGCAGAGCCTGGCTCCATCCTCCTGACACCCACCCTTCATGGATTGATCAACATTCATGGGGTCACCGCTCAGGCTCCTTTTTTCCCAGCTCAAGAGCCCCAGCTCCCTCAGCCTTTCCTCAGCAGGGAGATGCTCCCCTCCCTCCATCATCCCTGTGGCTCTGCTCTGGGCTCTCTCTAGCCACTACGTGTCCTTCTGGAGCTGAGGGGCTGGTCACAGCTGCAATGTTTCCTACACAAACTCCAGAAACTTCTTACCTCTAGGGATCAACTGCAACCTGCAGTTGAAGTCTTCTTGTAGTTTGTATCCGGACTCGACCAGCCTCTGGGTCAGGGGTTGTACTGGAGCCCAGCAATGTTCCTACACTGAAGCTCTTAGCATTTACCCAAACCCTGGGAGAAGGGTGCTTTGGTGGCCCTCAGATATGCAAACCAGCGCCACCAGACAGCACCGGGTCAGCTTCCGTCTGGTTGCGAGCTGTTTTCTCTCCGATCCTTCGTGTGCCCCTCAAACCCCTTTCCGCAGTGTGGTGCCCGCTCCTGTCAGACCCGCTGTGTTTGGGCACCATCTGCTGCTTTCACAGATGCTATTTGCCCCAATGAAGTCTGCAGTGGCCTCGTTAATGTCAGCACTTCGCTCCCTAAATGCTTAGAAAGCAGACGAGCTCTGGACTCCTTTGACGAGAGGCTTCAAGCAAATAAACAGATCAGCGGGCACAACCGCCCGCAGCCCCTTTTCCCCCAGATCTTACCCGCTGCCCTTCCACCTGCTGCTGCTCTCATGCAGTGAGCGCGCGGGAGCTGCCCTTTAGAAGGTCACTGCGTGTCCCTGCTGGAGGCAGCACAGGCAGCCGTTACTAGGATACTAGACTCCACTGTGTGGAGGCCAGTCTGGGCCCAAGACACTCATGTTCACCTCATCGAGAGGTGTCCATCCATTGACATCCATGTGGGCTAGAGAAAGCGACTACTCCGCTGTCCTGACGGCTTCTGACTGACTGCAGGATGGGCCTCTGATTTCTTTGGTCTAGCTGTTGCTGGCATTTTACTGATTCTCACAGAATCTCAGAACATCATTGTGATGGGACCTCAAATGGCGTTGGAAGGAACCCCGAAAGATCACCCAGTCCAGTCCTCCTTTACAAGACAGCCTGCGCTGCCCGAGAAAGGCACCGGGAAGCGTTCAATGCGCCCTCAGAATGCACAAGGGGCAGAGGAACCATCTGTGAATAACCTAGAAACCAACACTGACAAACACATGAACCACAGACACTCAGAACATGAAGGTTTGGAAGGGACCTCGAAAGACCATCTAGTCCAATCCCCCTGCCACAGCAGGGTCCCCTAGATCCAGTCGCACAGGAACATATCCAGGCAGGTCTGAAAAGTCTCCAGAGAAGGAGACTCCACAACCCCCCTGGGCAGCCCCTGTCAGGGCTCTGTCACGCTCACCGGGCAGAAGGTCCTTCTCATACTGATGTGGNCTGGAACATAGGAGGTTCCACATCAACCTGAGAAGGAACTTCTTCACGGTGAGGGTGACGGAGCACTGGAACAGGCTGCCCAGGGGGGTTGTGGAGTCTCCCTCACTGGAGGTATTCAAGACCCAACTGGATAAGTTCCTGTGTGACTTGGTTTAGGTGATCCTGCTGTGGCAGGTGGATTGGACTGGATGATCTTTCGAGGTCCCTTCCAATCCGTATGATTCTATGATGATTCTATGATTCTGTTCCAGATGCCCCTGAGCAGAGCTTGGTCACCATCATTTCCTTCAGACGCACCCAGAAGTCATGCAAACAGACACTGGTTCCATTTCTAGTTCATTCCTCAGACAGCAAACTGGTCCTTCAGAACGAAGGGAGGAGAAACCCAAACAGACGACACATTAATTGCCAATTCCTTTCTCCGGAGCAGCCCAGCCTAATCAGCTTTCTCATTATGCACTTCTGTCCTTATGAATAATCATGGATCTTTGAAACCGCAACGTGCTCTGGCAACGAGAGGCTGAAGCGACTGATCGAGCAGTCGGCAACTTGGGGAGTTTATCAACGATTAGGAGTCTTTTCCAAATTTCTGCTGTGTCAAAAGGCTCTTCAAGCTGCTTGAAACATCAGAGCTTGGCAGAAACAAGAGATTTCCTCCTCTCCTTTCAAGAGAACTTCATTAAGCAAATTATTTCTAAGCAGGTCATTATTATCTGACCTAATGAATTCACACAGTTGACGATCAAGATAAATCACAGAGAAAGAAGGGCTTCAGAAGTTTAAAAATAAAATTTCAATCCCCACAAGAAAATCTTTTGAATTTAGCTCAGAACTCCCCCCCTTTCTCCTCCTACCCAATTCAATCAGTTCTGTTCCTTGCAGGGCTTCAGCATTTGCTTCGTTCGCTCGAGTTTTCAAACTCTTTGCTCCTTCGGAGAGCGCGGAGCGGACAGGGACCAGCGGGGTGGCCAGGAGCCCGCCATGTCGCCCTCTTGTGGCCAAGAGGGTAAACAGCACACTGGGGTGGATCAGAACGGGGTGCTCAGGAGATCGAGAGAGGTCCTGCTCCCCCTCTACTCTGCCATGGGGAGACCACAGCTGGAATCTTGTGTCCAGTTCTGGGTCCCTCGGTTCAAGAAAGACACAATGCTGCTGGAGAGAGCCCAGAGCAGAGCCACAGGGATGATGGAGGGAGGGGAGCGTCTCCCTGCTGAGGAAAGGCTGAGGGAGCTAGGGCTCTTAAGCTGGGAAAAAGGAGACTGAGGGGTGACCCCATGAGTGTTGATCAATATGTGAAGGGTGGGTATCAGGAGGATGGAGCCAGGCTCTGCTCAGGGGCACCCAGTGGTAGGACAGGGGGCAGTGGGTGTGAGCTGGAACAGAGGAGGTTCCCCATCAATGTGAGAAGGACCTTCTTCCCAGTGAGGGTGACCGAGTCCTGGAAGAGGCTGCCCAGGAGGCTTGTGGAGTCTCCTTCTCTGGAGACATTTCAAACCAGCCTGGACTGTTCCTGTGCAACTGGATCTAGGGGATCCTGCTTTAGCAGGAGGATTGGACTGGGTGATCTCTCGAGGTCCTTTCCAACACCTAACCTTCTGTGATCCTGTGATCTAGTGTGGACCTCTGGGGAGCACTGCTGGTCACAGGTATCTAACTCAGCCTGCGTTACTAGTAACAACCGTGACCACTGGCTTGTATCCAGCTACTGTATTTTTTCAGAGGAAACTGCCTGGATTAACTGATATGAAGCAAAGAAATTCTATCATCAAATGTTATCTAGGCAGAGAGAAAACCAACACAAAATAAATGCTACAAACTCAGAGGAGATTCCACGTCAATCTGAGAAGGACCTTCTTCACAGTGAGAGTGACAGAGCCCTGGCAGGGGCTGGCGAGGGGGGTTGTGGAGTCTCCTTCTCTGAAGACATTTCAAACCCACTTGGCCATGTTCCTAGACCCGATTGGGTCTAGGTGGTTCTATGAGCACTGAGCAGCTCCTCAGTGAGGCATTTCAAGAACAGCCAGTGTATCACGAACTCTGCTCAGCGCGATCCTCCACGCAGATCCAACCAGTACTACAATTACTCACCTGAGTTGTGATACTGTGTGAGGCTGAGTTGAAAAAACCCAACACAGAGAGATATTATCTATAAAGAGAGAGAAGTAAGTTTCCATCTCTTTGTTGTGGTAACAAGGGATTTGTTATCCAGTTCAGCAAGAAAAAAATTACCTCCAGGGCTGGGAAAGAGAAAGTAGAACTTGGGTACTTCACCTTTTTTTGTTCTCCTTAACTGGAGGCAAGTTGTTGACTCAAGTCCCAGAGGCTAGAAGCAACTTCAAACTTTACTTACATAATTAAAGAAGGTCTGATGCAGAGACATTTGGAAGCTACAAAAGCCTGTGTTACAGTGCATTTTGCGAAGTGCTCTGCTACTGAGCAAGCCTGGAGCACAAAGATCGTGACACCATTCAAAGCCTCATCGGTGATGCGCACACAGAGTCACAGAATGTCGGGGACTGGAAGGGACCTCGAAAGATTATCCAGTCCCATCTCCCCCGCCACTGCAGGATCCCCTAGATCCAGTCACACAGGAACATGGCCAGGCAGGTTTGAAACATCTCCAGAGAAGGAGACTCCACAACCCCCCTGGACAGGCCCTCCCAGGGCTCTGTCCTTCTCACACTGATGTGGAACCTCCTCTGTTCCAGCTCACACCCAACTGCCTCTTGTCCTGTCAATGGGTGCCCCTGAGCAGAGCCTCAGTGAGAAAATTATCCTGCCATTGAAGGCTGATCATGCAGGGGGTTCAAACCCCGAGAAGAAATAAAAGAAACTAAGTTATCAGCAAAAGGGTCCCAGTGGGTCCCCAATTCCCACTGAGAGAGAAGATGCTCGGCATGGAAGGCAAGGAGTCCCCCAAACCATGAGCAATACAACCAGCTTCATACGGTCAAACCCTACACCAGTTCAGAACGTTGAGTCGTTTAGGAGAACTTCTGCAGATGTTGGAAGCAAACGCAAATGGCAGCTTCACCCCGAGTTCACCCAGGAACTGAGGCAGCGAGAAGGCAACCCCCACCTTGGCTCTCTGGCTGCTTCAGCAACAAGCAGATTAGCTGGCCTTCGCGAATGTGGGTGTCCAACAGGGAGCCCACGGACCTCTGTTTGATCCCAAGGGCGAATTTCAGATGTAAATGAGGTCAGATGTGGTCTGCCAGTTATTGACTCATTGATAAGGGGAGAGGAAAAGGGGGAGTAGGAAGAGGAATAGGAGAGTCAAGAGAGGAAAAAGCTAGGAAGATACAGTGAGAGAAGCAAGAGAAGAGCAAGGCAAGTCACCACCACGGGCCTGTCCAGATCCCATGAGGTCCATCTCCAGGTGGCCTTGAGTGGCAGGTGTTGTGCCACTGATCCAGAACAAGGGTCTTGTGTCCAGGGAGTGGCAACCACATGCACAGAGGGTCTCCAGGTCGGCCTCGAGTCCAAGAGTGTTCTGCATGTGCATGAGGAGGAGGCATCCAGGTGGGCACAGTCATGCTGGCGCTGGGTCATGGAGCTGCTGTCTCACAGTTCCAAGAAGGAGTGAGGACTGCTGTGTCAGAGCTTCAGTGGCCTGTGCGTCAGGAGTGGCAGTGGCTGGCAAAAGTTATCCAGGTGGCTGCTGCTCTTCAAGGCTCCGTAGGTTACTGTGTCACACTCACCGAGTGGCTTCGAGACAGTGTCCCCCCCAAATCTATTTCAACTCATCACAAAGCTCTGAGCTCCAGGGCAGATGCTAGAGAGGTACCACTCCAGGCTCACAGAGCCTGCGATCTTCAAGGAGGTTTGCGTGTTGGGTTTAGAGCGCAAGGCTCCGGGCTTAGGGCGCAGGCAGGTCTCCAGCACTCTCCGAGAAGTCACGGAGAAAAGGAAATTCAAGTGGAATGCAAGCGTCTCAACGCAGCCGCATCCACCACAGAACCTGCCACGCAAGGAGAGATGTTAATCGGGCCCCAAAGGAGCCTCACGTGTCCTCAAGGGAACAAAGGTGCCCACACGCAAACAGCAGAAGATAATCAGGAAGCAAAACCGCACAGAAAACACAAAGAACAGACCCCAGCCAGGCTGGGCAAGGAGGTCACCAGCTCAGCAGCAGGGCTGGGGGCTCAACCCAGCCGTTTGCTTCGAGATCACTTCCAATCCCCGATGTTCTGCCAAAAGCTGACACGTAAGTAACTGCGGGTGCTGACGTTCAAGGTGTCACCTCAAAAACCTCTATGCATCTCTAGCAGAGAGAACTTCTCTGATGTTCAAAGAGCAGCAAACGAGACATGGAAATGGCCCCAGCACTGGGACTGTTGGGAACAGGGCAAAGAGCCCTCTGAAGCTGCAAGAAATTGACTGAAGTCCTAACACGGAGGCAAATCGGTGGCCAACAGGTGACTGGAAATAACTGCTCAGATGCTATGAAAAGCAGCAGCAGGAGAGTCTAGGACCGAGATAACTTGGATGGACAGTGCTTGGTCTTAGCAAGAAAGTGCTGCAGCAGTGAAGCACTTGCAGCCCCAGCAGGCATAAGCAGCAACTGAAAAGGGACAGGGCTTCAAAAGATTTAAAGCAGAAGTTCTTCACTGACTTTCTTCTTCATAAACTGGTCCGATAAAGTTTCTGCATTTCCGCTCTATCCCCAACAATCCCCTGATCACCCTTCAGACTTCACACAACAAACTAGAGGGTGGGAAAAGAGAAAAGGAAAGAGAGAAAAAAACACAGTGAACAGAAACCATTGTGCGACAAGGGAGCAAAACTCATTCTGCAGGAGCAGTCAAACACAGCTGCCAGAGGCTGCACAAAGGGATCCCCACATCTGCCTCGTTCGACTCGGTGTTTGTCTTAGACCGCTGGGTGCTAGAAGAGCAGAAGGCTTGCAAGCACTGTGTCACAGATGTCAAGGCTATAAGGAAGGAGACAGGGCAGCAGCTAATCAAACCCCAGCAACAGCTGCAGAAGGGGCTACAGACTGTCAATTCTTTAGCCAGCAGCAGCTAATTCTCAGTTTCTGCAAAAAACTGCAAGAGCACATTTTTAAAAAGTTCTTGGACCATTCCAGCCTCAAAGGAATCCTGAGCAGTGATAAGCAAAGCTTCCTGAGAAGGAAAGGGATGGCAAAGCTCTCTGCCACACCTTTCATCACTTGGGCTGGAAGGGAGCCCTAAAGATTGCCTCACCCCAGCCCCTCCAGCATCTGGGCAGGTTGACCTTCTGCTAGACCAGGGTGCCTCATCTTCAGTACTGGGTCCAGTTCTGGGCATCTCAGTCCAAGGGAGACATCGAGGGGCTGGAGCAAGGGCAGAGGAGGGCAACAGAGCTGGGGATGGGCCTGGAGAATCAATCTGATAGGGAGAGATCGAGAGACTTGGGGCTGTTTAGGTTGAGGAAGAGGAGGCTGAGGGGAGACCTCATAGCTCTCTACAGCTCTCTGGAAGGACGCTACAGAGATGTTGGTGCTGGGCTCCTCTCATAGGTCATCAGCGACAGAAGCAGAGGGAAGGGCTTCAAGTTCCAACAGGGGAGGGTTAGACTGGCCATCAGGAAGAAATTCTTCCTGGAGAGAGTGGTCAGGCCCTGGACTGGTCTGCCCAGGATATGGGGTTAAGTCCTCATCCCTGGATGAGTTTAAAAGTCACTTGGATGTGGTGCTGGGGGATCTGGTTGAGGGGTGACGCTGTGGAGCTCTGGACCGGCGAGTGCAGGTTTCATCCTATCCTCAGGAAACCCGGTCCCAGAACACTCTTCCTAATGAAAAGCTGCACCGTCTCTTGCTCCTCACAGCACCGCCCCGAGCTGGTCACGGCTGCCTGCCTCCACCTAGTGACCGGACAACGTCGGTAAATCAGCTCCGGCCGCGCCGCCACGGGCTGTTGGCTACTGATGGACAACCTGCCATTCACCAAACTCTTCTCTCGGTGATTTGGTGAAGGGAGTGTGTTTTCTCCCAAAGAAACAGAACAGCTTGAGTCAAACACGCTCAGAGAAATGTTAGTCCGTTTGTGCATCTGTAGGATGCAAACCAGTCACAGAGTTCTTGATGAAGGGAGGGGAGCATCTCCCTGTGGAGGAGAGGCTGAGGGAGTTAGGGCTTTTGAGCCTGGAGGAGCCTAAGGGGTGACCCCATGAATGTTGATAAATATGTGAAGGGTGGATGTCAGGAGGATGGAGCCAGGCTCCACTCAGTGGCATCTTATGACAGGACAAGGGGCAGTGGGTGTGAGCTGGAACAGAGGAGGTTCCACATCAATGTGAGAAGGACCTTCTTCCCAGTGAGGGTGCCAGAGCCCTGGCAGGGGCTGCCCAGGGGGGTTGTGGATTCTGCAGTGACCACCACACGCTACCCCAGAGACGTTGCTTCACTCCTCCTGGTTCTCCACAGCTGCTTAGGGTCGTAGCTTTGCAGCTGCTATTTATAGTAGATGCTGGGCTGCAACGTCTCTCATCTCCTTAAAGAAGCTGCAAGCTCTCACGCACTTAATGGAAATCAATCGGACTGTGACCTCTTTCCTGGCCGTAGAGAGCAGTCCTTCAGCTCAAAGCAAAGACAGCTAATTGGGAGAGCGATCTGCCAGCTCCTCACACACATTTCCCAGAAAAATCAAACTTCCTGATTTAACCTCATCTTCTACTATGAATGTTGCTGCTCTAAAGGTCTGGTCCCTTCTACTAGAAAAACAGGGCTCAGTGAAAACAGCTCCTAATGCTCAACATCAGGCAGAAGCAGACCTCTGGGAACCTGCTGAAGTTGATCAGGGTGTGCACTGACACCCATTCCCACTCGGAGTAATTCCATGAGATGAATGTAGGAAGGATTCGCAGATTCTATTACTCTTCCTCCAAGGTTTCGGACTTTAAGTATCCTCTTCCCAGGGGTCGTCTGCTCTCCAAGAGAAAGATGTTTCGGGATATCAAACAGTGAACTGGGCAGCTACACAAAATGGTTCAAAGAGGGTTTCTGAGGTCAGCCAAGCACAACAACCAATGCAAGTTAACGGCCACGTGCTGCCTCATTCTAAGTCTCTGTCCCACCCCAATCACAAAATCACAGAACAGGAGGGATTGGAAAGGACCTCAAAAGATCATCCAATCCAATCTTTCTGCAACAGCAGGACCCCCTAGATCCAGTCACACAGGAATGTGTCCAGGCAGGTTTTAAACCTCTCTAGAGAAGGAGACTCCACAACCTCCCTGGGCAGCCCCTGCCAGGGCTCTGTCAACTTCACTGGGAAGAAGGTCCTTCTCACACTGATGGGGAACCTCCTCTGTTCCAGCTCACACCCTGTCCTATCACTGCGTGCCCCTGAGCAGAGCCTGGCTCCATCCTCCTGACACTTGCCCTTCACATATTGATCAACATCAGTGAGGTCACCCTCAGCCTCCGTTTCTCCTAGCTCAAGAGCCCCAGCTCTCTCAACCTCTCCTCAAGTGTTTTCTGCTCTTTACTCCTGCCTTGCTCCAGTTCCTCAGGTCACAGATCTTGCTGTCCTGCTCCAGCATGGACTGTGCAGCTGTTTACATTGACAGCTGCATGAGTCAGGCTGCCCTCAGCCTTCCTGAGTTCAGAGAATCACATCTGACAGACGTGAACATCCATCGCAGAGAAAACAAACTGCAGTGGGAACCTCAATCTTCTCCAAACTTCTCTGCCTACTTTCCTTACTCTTCTGTTTGCTTTGGGATCCTCTCCCCACATAGTCTGGCTACCTGTTAAGAATCTGATCCACCCCATTGCTCTTAGCAGTGGCCAGAAGCTTTAGAGGATCATCTCACTGCTCACTGATTTCACGAGCACACTCCTGCCCAATGCCAAGCAATGACAGTTGCCACAGTTCTGTCTCGGCTGACGTGGAAACGAGCGATGATTTCATTAACAAGGCAGATTAAGGTGCTGATAATCACCAACAGCCTATTCTGCAGCGGCGTCTCTATTGATGCTGCTCTGGCACCTGAACCACCACAGAACTCTCCTTTATTAAATGGAGTTTTGAAAGGTTGGCAATGTCCTGCCTCCTTGGGTACCTTCCAGGGAGCCTCTCCTATAGAACCACCGTGTCCAACCCAAGGCTTTTTCTACTCAGAGGTCATTAGCACTAAGGATGCCAGGGGTGAAGTCCAGCCAGGTGTCACAAGGGCTGTGTTGGCCCTTTTGGGTTCTGTTTCATTTGCCTCTTCCAACAACACAGCCAGGAGCCTTTTTTATCCTGCAGCTGATGGCATCATCTGCATTTTCTGAGTATGAAGTCAGCTGTTTTCGCTTCAGAGGGAACTGTGACAGGGGTAAGTGCAGGGCTCTGGGGTAGGACTAAGAGCCAACAACACACCCAGAGAGAGCAAACTGGGAATTCATCCAGGGAAATTGGTTCACCTGGTGCCTGGACATTTGGGTCTAAGGTCTAGGGTAGCAAGGGCACAGCCTCAATCACAGCTTCCAGGGAGATCACACAGACTGGAAAAGAACTTGGGATCATCAAGGAGAACCCCCATTCTGATCCACCCCAGGGTGTCGTTGGCCTTCCTCAGACTTTCTCTTGTGCAGACCAAGGTCACTGCTAAGGCTTGTGCAAACAAAGCTCACTGCTAAGTCTTGTGCAAACAAAGGTCACTGCTAAGTCTTGTGCAAACAAAGGTCACTGCTAAGTGTCGTGGGCCACACTGGGGGTGCAGACAGTGAGAAGCCACACTTGTGGGGAGGAGCAGGCAGGAGAGGCGAAAACCAGGGTATTCTGCCCCACATATATCCTGCTGGTTTACAAAGACTAGGGACTAAAAGACTCAACCCTCTCCTCTTGCTCTTCTGGCTTTCTTTCCTCTCAGCCAGCACCCAAGGAGATGTCTGCCCACTCTGCCTTTGAGCCTCATCCATGCGTCCCTGCACCCACCTCCTGCGCCTGGTTCCTCTCTGCTGCAGAGGCCAGCATCTGCATCGGTGCTGCTGGTGCTGTGATCTCTGGCAGCAGGCCTGGGGCTGCCACTGGCTTCTCACCTGTTTCACGTTATCACTGTTTCTCATCACAGCTGTTGTAGCTGCCCAGCCCTAAGTGTCTCTCCTTTATTAGCTCTCTCTTCCCTGGTTTTGGGAGGAAGACGGGTAGCAGAGAGTGTTTGTCACCTGGTTCCCAGCTGTCTCATGTCTCTTCTACCAACTCGAGGCAGGTCAGTGGGGTTTTCTCAGGTCTCTGTCACTTATCACTATAAGAGAACTACCCCGTAAAGGAGGGGAGGGCAGCAGAGAGGCTACAGACAACTTGCAACAGCCCAGAATATTTCCCAGCGCCGGGTCAGAGCAGAGGAGCCTTGACTCTGCATCAGGAGCACAAAGCCCAGTCAGCATGACTCTGGCCATTACCAGAAGAAAGCATCGACTTTGTACTGACCTGTGCAGTGCTCAGCAGCTCCTGTCTGACCTGCTTTAGCCTGAGTGATGAGAAACCGTGTGTGGTAAAGGCCAAGGAGCCCAGGGAAGCAGCGAGCAACAAACAACAGCCCCTTGGCATCGCGGGCTGGGAAGCATTTGTCAAACTTCAGCTGTGAGGCCGCGAGAAAGAAGCAGACGGCACTGAGAGACTATAAAAACAACCCCAGGCAGAGCACACAGCCAGAAGGAAGAACCTCCACCCTCCATGACCTTCATGCTTCCAGACAGGGCCCTGGGATGTGGATTGCTGCTTTACTGAAAGGAAACCCAGGTGCAGTCCAGCTGGAGCTGGCCTCTCCACAGAGATGAAGGTGAGGCCCTCCGGGCAGTGAGACTGCGGACACGGTGCTGTGCGTGTCAAGAGGTCGACCGAGAAACAGCCAGGCCGGCCAAAAGAAGGAGCTTGCTCCCCAAAATGCTTCACCTGCTCTAGTCCAACAACCCAGCTTGGAAGTTTCCGCTGAGTTGGTGGGAAGTGTAGGCAGGTCCCCACGGCCTTGTCTGCGACACTACAGGGTGAACTCATGGCCCACGGCCGCACAGAAAGGACAATCAGAGAGTCAGTCAGGCTGGAGAAGACCACGGGCTTCCCTGGGACCCCCAGGTCCCTGTCTCCTGCCAGTGGGGGCCATGTGGCTGCGCTAAGGGCTGCAGAGACAGCTGCAGAAATCCTGCCTTTTGAAAAACTAGTGCTTGTCCAGAGGAGATACTGAGGGCATTGTTGCAGCCTAGGACCCTGGTGGCAGGGCAGAGGCATGGTGCGAGGCCGTGTTGGTGGAGACGTGGGAAGAGCCTTGCTGGACGAACCCTTTGCGCCACCTGGACCTTTGCACCCACAGGGACCTCGAGCATCCTCTGAGGGACCTTGAGCAGAGACAGCAAAGCTCACAGAGCTAACTTGGCTGTCTCTGCTTGTCATCGGCTACTACATAGTTCCCGAGGACATGAAGGTGACCTGGCAGTGGATGGTGCCCTGATGGATAGTGCCCTGCAGCTCTGTAACCCGCTCACCCTTCTGAAGAGGGGGCACACGGCACCGGCCACCCAGACCTCACTCTCTGCTGAGAGGAGAGTGTCTCTGAGAGGTAGTTCGACACAATAGCACCTCAGCCCCAGCCAGACTCACCTCAGCTTGTGAAGTCTGCACAAGATAATGGATCCTGTCCCAGAGGATAAGGGACCATTAGCTTTTATAAGACAGGTCTGGCCTTCTCTGGCATGACCCAAACACCCTCCTCTTCCCTTTCCAGCAGCGGCAATTTCTAGAACTGAGGTCTCTTAAGAAAGTTGGGTTGAACCTTGCCCAACCTTCTTCAGTGCTGTACAGGGCTCAGAGACTGATTCTTCCCTCTTCTCAGGAGATGATGTCACAGCTTCTCTGCTCGCCTTGAATAAACCGTTTCGCTGGCATCTTCCCAGCTTCCAAGTCCACCCCTGCTGATGTTGGTATTCCAACACTCGGCAGAGCTGCGATGAATTGATGGGAGAAGCCAGAAGTCAGGGGAGATAGCCAGGAAGTTCGGGTTAGCTAACCCTAACCCACAGACTCCTCAGCTTGATGATCAGTATTAACTTATCAACACGGGGCACACAGTGAGCACGTGTCTGTGTGGTGCCGGCTGTCTCCTGCCTGACTACTATCACAGAACCATTCAGCTTGGAAAAGACCTCTGGGGTCACAGAGTCCAACCATCAACTCTGCTCTGCAAGGTCACCCCCAAACCAGATCCGCCAACACCACATCTGAGTGACTTTTAAACTCATCCAGGGATGGGGACACAACCCCCACCCTAGGCAGCCCATCCCAGTCCCTGACCACTCTCTCCGGGAAGAACTTCTTCTTGATGTCCAGGCTAAAGCCACCCTGCTGGAGCCTGAAGCCCTTCCCTCTGCTTCTGTTGCTACTGACCTGTGAGAAGAGTTGGAACAGAACTGATCCTGTTCAGTGAATTTCCAGCGGAGTCTCTTCTAAGTAACCTCACTTACTGAAGTCACCAGCACCTTCACGCTGACGTCACCTGCTTCTGTAAGTGAAACACTTCACGTTTAGGGTTACTGCTAAGGGTTGGGGGGGCAGAAAGCCTGTCCAGTCTACCTGTGATCTCAGTCTGCTCCTTGCTGAATTCAACTCCCCAATATGGTTCCTGTCTGCCTCTGAATCCAGCCTGGGTCCTTCCCAGCGCATGCCCACAGCATCAGTGGGGACAAGGATGTCAGGGCCATCAGTTCTGTACATACTCACACATATTTCACATCATCATTATTTGGACTGAAGCTGTTTCAATTCAGTTTTTCAGTCCATAAACATGTCTCACAAATCCCCTTTCCAGTCACATTTTGGGGAAAGAGGGATGACAGTCACAGAATCATAGAATCACAGAACATCAGGAATTGGAAGGGACCTTGAAAGACCATCCAGTCCAATCCCCCAGCCACAGCAGGATCCCCTAGATCCAGTCATTGAGGATTAGCAGGGACCTCAAAAGATCATCTAGAACAGGAGACAAGGGTTACACGTCACAGCCAGAAGGCTCTTGACATTGCCAAGGCTTCGCAGCCGCATGCAAGCTTTTTCCAGCGATGCAGAACTGGCCAGAGCCACACGGGTGCTGCTCGCAGCTACACAGGTAACAGGCTCAGCACACCTAACCCCACTCAGCATCAAGAATTAGAACAGAGGGTGAAGAAAATTAATGAGAACGTTGTGTCAAGAGGGGACTGAGCAGCAGCCGGCAATTTCCTCTGGAATCCACACCTACTCAAGTGTGTAATTCCACACAGATGGAAACGTGCCCAGCTCCACACAGAGCAGCTCCGCAGCAGCCCTCTCTGGAGGAGTGAAAGCCAGCCAGGGCGGTTCACATGGGCAGGAATTAAATCACTGAAACTCCAAGCAACAAAACTCTGCAGAAGCTGTGAGCTCCCACGATTCCTTTACCCTTCCTGAGGCTTTCTCAAGCGACTTCAGGTCTCCTAATCCTCCTCTTTTAGACACCTTCACGTGGACAGGACATGTCCCCCCGGTGGTACCAATGAGAACGGCTGCACAAGAGAGCCGACGATGGCATTTCGGTTGCCTAGTGTCCAACCCCAGTCCCAAAGTGAGATCCCTGCGTTCTTGAACCCATCTCTGCTCCAATCAGGCTTTAAGATGGAGTTTCAGCTTTGAGCCTGTGCTTGAGTCGTGGTTAACCTGCAACCTTCAATCCATGTGGTTCCAAGCAGAAGTGATCTCCCACCTCAGGTCCCAAGTCTTTATAGCAACAAACAGCCGACAGAGATGTCTCCAAGCCCAAGACACACACTGAAGTGACTCCACAAAGCTCAGGGGCAGAGAGTTGCAGAAATACCCGTATAGGCTGTAGAGCTTTGCCAGGAGACACTGGAAGAACTACAGCCACGGCAGAATGGAGTCTGGCATCTGGCAACAACAACCCCAGGGACCAGAATAGGGTGGGGATCAACCTCTTGGAGAGCAGCCGAGGAGAAAGGGACCAGGGGGTCCTGGTGGCCAGCAGATGGCCAGGAGCCAGCATTGTCTCCCTCTTGTGGCCAAGAGGGCCAACGGCATCCTGGGATGGATCAGAAGGGAGGTGGTTTGCAGATGGAGAGAGGTTCTCCTTCTCCACTACCCTGCCCTGGGGAGACTACATCTGGTGTAGTGTGTCCAGTCGTGGGCCCCTCAGCTCCAGAAGGACACAGGGTTGCTGGAGAGAGTCCAGTGCAGAGTTGCAGAGATGATGAAGGGAGGGGAGCATCTCCCTGCCAAGGAGAGGCTGAGGGAGCTGGGGCTCTTGAGCTGGGAGAAATGGAGACTCAGGGGTGATTCCATTAATGTTGATCAATATGTGAAGGGTGGGTGTCAGGAGGATGGAGCCAGCCTCTGCTCAGGGGCACCCAGTGACAGGACAAAGGGCAGCAGATGTGACCTGGGACAGTAGAGGTTCCACATCAATGAGAGAAGAACCTTCTTCCCAGTGAAGGTGACAAAGCCCTGGAAGGGGCTGCCCAGGGAGGTTGTGGAGTCTCCTTCTCTGGAGAGGTTTAAAATCCACCTGGGCATGTTCCTGTGCAACTGAATCTAGGGGATCCTGCTGTGGCAGTGGGGATTGGACTGGATGATCTTTCCAGGTCCCTTCCACTCCCAAATCTTCTGGGATTCTATGAAGTATCAGTTCCTCTCTGCAGGCAGGGCTTTCCTTTGTCTTGCTGTGTTAGCACCAGCACTTAAAGCTGATGTAAGTTATCTAAGGCTTCGTAAAGCCAGACTTCTTAAGGCCAGACTTCCACAGATCAACCCGCTCCTCTACCACCCTGATACTGAGGTCTGGCCATTAGGGAACCAGAGATCGTAGAGGAATGGGATCAAAAGGTCACTCGGCTATTTTGATCCACAGCTTTCTCCACCCTGTTTCTTTAGCAAGCAAGCAGGATGTTTCAGCTTTCCATGCAGCACTTTGATCTCAGAAGGACAAGGGGCAGCTGATGAATGAGGAAAGGAACTGCATTAATGATTCCAACTATGGAATCCACTTATGGAGAAAAGTGTTCTACTTTTTCTGAAAGAGGTACTCTAAGCTCTAATATCTATTTTTGTTGCACAAGAAATGTTTTTTCCTTCTGATCTGACTCTCTCCACTTATGCTCTTGTGCAACTGGACCTAGGGGATCCTGCTATGGCAGGGGGACTGGACTGGATGGTCTTTCGAGGTCCCTTCCAATCCCTAATGCTCTGTGTGTCTGTGATTTATACATTTGGTTTTGATTCTTCAAAGTCACGCAAGTTCATTTGTGTTGCTAAGTTACCAGCCTAATATATAGGGTTTCTACGGCAACAGGTAAGAGCACTGTATGCTGCACGTTAATGGCATCAGCCCTCTGAGCTCGGCTTCTCTGAGCTCAGCCTCCGGATGGGAACATAAATTGACCCGGAGAATCACAGCTTTGGACAACTGTCCAGCTTTTCAAATGACAGTGTCACAGAATCACAGAACATCAGGGATTGGAAGGGACCCTGAAAGATCATCTAGTCCAATTCCCCTGCCACAGCAGGATCACTTCACTGGAGAAGTTATGGAATCAGAATCACTCAGGGTTGGAAGGGACCACCTGATCATCCAGTTCCAACCCCCCCCACCAGGGTGGGACACCCCACCCTAGACCAGGCTGGCCAGAGCCCCATCCAGCCTGGCCTTAAACACCTCCAGGGATGGGGCCCCAAGCATCTCCCTGGGCAACCCATTCTAGGCTCTCACCACTCTCACGGTGAGGAACTTCTTCCTCACATCCAGTTTAAAGACTCTGGGTGTAGGTCAAGGAACAGCAGAAACTGAAAGCAAGACAAATGTGTAGGGACTGTTCTGGGTCATAGGTTATGTAGCTTGCTTGCCTTGTAGTAGTGGTAATTACCACCAATCAGCATAAATCAAGTAATGTTTAAAGAAACCGTAAGCCAATCACCGTTATGTTAAACCATGTATCGAGTAATATATAAAGGACGCTTGTATGCTTAATAAATGACACTTGCTCGCATCAGGCAGCGTTCCGTCTCAGCTGCAGCACTGCTGGCTCCTGGCCATCTTGCTGGCCACTATGACCCCCAGGTCCCTTTCTCCTTGGCTGCTCCCCAACAGGTCTGTCCCCACCCTGTCCCTGGGGTTGTTCTTGCCCAGATGCCAGACTCTACACTTCTGGACCTGCAGAGGTGTTCGTGCCCTCTCTTCTCTTCTGGAGCAGTAGTTGTCTTTGCTCTGGTTGAGGAAGGAAAGTCAGTTGCCAGCTTTGTGCAGTGGCAAAAGGACTACCAGAGTGCCGGGGGAGATTCTGCAGACTCGGGACAAGCAGGGCTGAGAGAACAGGATGAAATCTCTCTCTGTCTCAAGGCAAAGCCACAAACACGGGCTCTTGGCAGCCCGTCCATTCAGCACCATCTCCCCAGAGGACATTTTAAGGTGACAACTCAGAACTACTGTCAGATCTTCCAGAACTGGGAAGAGAGGAAGAATGGGAAACAGAACCTGTAAATGTTCTGAACTAGATGCTTAGTGAGTCTCAGGAGGGGCTCACACCCTGCTCCCTCAGTCCAAGTCTCTCTGTTACAGCAGGTCTCCTCAGTCATTTTGTGGGGGAGAAGGAAGGTACCTGACTCAGCCACAACTGCCTCCAAGAAACGACTGCAGGTGGTCGCTGCAGACTTGGGGTTGTTACCCATTTGGTGTTTCCTGACAGCAGTATTTATTTATCATCCATGTGCTGTTTACTGGCAGCAAAGAGTCTGCTCCCAGGACAGAACTGTGTCAGAAATGTACTGGGGAACCAGCAAAACCCAGGGGGAGGTATAAACCCCTCAGATAGCCCTGAGAGATGAACTGTCTGCTTGATTTGCATTGATAATGGGGGATGTGTAAAAACTTACCTTGCTCGAGCGATGAGGTTCAGGGCTCTCTACACAAGGTTTGCTGAGGCATCAAAAGATCGCGTCAACCAATGGTGTGAAACACATCACCATCCATGAATCGGTTCTGGATCCAGCCTACCCAGGAACATGGTTTGAGGCAGCTGCGCCTCCTGCAGAGATCACGGAACATCAGGGATTGGAAGGGACCTCGAAAGATCACCCAGCCCAAGACCCCCAGCACAGCAGGATCACCTAGATCCAGTCACACAGAAATGTCTCCAGAGAAGGAGACTCCACAACCCCACTGGGCAGCCCTTGCCAGGGCTCTGGCACCCTCACTGAGAAGAAGGTCCTTCTCACACTGATGGGGAACCTCCTGTATTCCAGCTCACACCCATTGCCCCTTGTCCTATCATTAGATGCCCCTGAGCAGAGCCTGGCTCCATCCTCCTGACACCCACCCTTCACATGTTGATCAACATTCATGGGGTCACCCTTCAGGCTCCTTTTCCCAGCTCCCTCAGCCTTTCTTCAGCAGGGAGACGCTCCCCTCCATCCATCATCTCTGTGGCTCTGCACTGGGCTTTTTCCAGCAGCTCTGTGTCCTTCTGGAACTGATCACAATCTTCCAGCTGTGGTCTCCCCAGGGCAGAGTAGAGGAGGAGAAGAGCCTCTCTCCATCTGCTAACCAGCCCCATTCTGATCCACCCCAGCCCGTTGCTGGCTCCTGCTCCACTGTTCACTCCAGGCTGCTTGGGTTAATTCTCCCTTGGAGACCCTTTCAGTGCCCTTCCAGGCTACAAAACAGAGCAGGACTTTTCTTTTCTCAGGGGTATTTTTTTGTTGTTCAAAACAGAAGACTAATCAGAGCCTGAATAACCCCACAGAGACACTGAAGAACTTCTCCACCCCTGAACTGGGATAACGCAGTTTTCTTTTCAAGACCCTTGGATCAGATCCCCGAGGTCAGCTCATGTGCAGCACGAGCCACAAACCAAATGCCAGGACTATCTGCTCTGCTCTAGGGGCTTGGAGGTTGCACCCAAGGCTGTCACAGCCTGGCAAAGACAGGAAAGAGCAGTCTGCCTCCTAAAGCAAAGTGAGAGTGTTCACAGCACAGCAGAATGCACAAAGAGCAACCTGCCAGGGAAGGGGCAGCCCCAGGACTGCCGACGGGAGCAGGCGCACCCCAACATCCCCTCAGCACGGGGAGTGCACGCAACACTGGGGTTGACAAGGCTGAAAACCAACATGACAGCCTTCGCCGCAATAGGGAAGACGAGCCGGTTACGCTGATCTGAGGAAGCAGCTGCAGATGGCCCAAAGGAAAAAAGCTGGGTGCTCTCAGGTATGAAACATTCCTGTGGCCACAGAGGTGCAGACTATGAATGGAATGCGGGAGTCAAAGCAGATGCTGCAAGGGGAAAAATTCCTAAACGTTCTAGTCAGGAGGCAGCCTACAACACGTTGGCTCACTCACAGAATCAGAGTGGCTCAGGCTGGAAAAGACCCCGGAATCATCGTGTCCAACCATCAACCCTACACTGCAAGGACTCAGCCCCCATCCTGGGCAGCCCAGTCCAGGGCCTGACCACTCTCTCCAGGAAGAATTTCTTCCTGATGTCCAATCTGAACCTCCCCTGTTGGAGCTTGAAGCCCTTCCCTCTGCTTCTGTCACTAACGATCTGTGAGAAGAGCCCAGCACCAACATCTCTCCAGCGTCTTTTCAGAGAGCTGTAGAGAACGATGAGATCTCCCCTCAGCCTCCTCTTTCTCAACCTAAACAGCCCCAAGTCTCTCCACCTCTCCCCATCAGAATGATTCTCCAAGTTGCAAAGAAAATATCTGAGCAGCAGATATTCACCCTTCACAGGTGAACTGTAGAGACAGTACAAAGTCATAGAGCCCTTGTAGTTAAAACCTCTGGTCACACACTGCAGGAGACTACAGCAGCTGTGTTTGAAGGACAGCTTGAGGGAAATTCTTCATACAATCTCTTTCTGCCATGGAAATGATGCAGAGAAACAACACAGGAGCGTTGGGAATCATTATAGATGAATTTTTAACTAAAACTATTGATCTGAAAGAAGCAGATTAATTGCTGGCAGCATACAGCGCAGGGGAGGGGTGCGACCCCTCCACATATTGTTGATTAATATGTGAGGAGTGGGTGTCAGGAGGATTGAGTAAGGCTCTGCTCAGGGGCACCCAATAATAGAACAAGGGGCAGTGAGTGTGAGCTGGAACAGAGGCAGTTCCCCATCAGTGTGAGAAAGACCTTCTTCCTGGTGAGGGGTCCAGAGACCTGGCAGCAGCTGTCCAGGGGGGTTGTGGAGTCTCCTTCTTTAGAGACATTTATACCTGCCTGGACATGTTCCTGTGCAGTTCTAGGGATCATGATGTGGTGGTNGGGCAGTGAGTGTGAGCTGGAACAGAGGCAGTTCCCCATCAGTGTGAGAAAGACCTTCTTCCTGGTGAGGGGTCCAGAGACCTGGCAGCAGCTGTCCAGGGGGGTTGTGGAGTCTCCTTCTTTAGAGACATTTATACCTGCCTGGACATGTTCCTGTGCGACCAGATCTAGGGATCGTGCTGTGGTGGTGGGGCTTGGACTGGATGATCTTTTGAGGTCCCTTCCCATCCCTGATGCTCTGTGATTCTGTGACCCCTGGAGCCCTCAGCTACGAGGGATGTGCACTGCTTTGTCTCTCCTCCCCGTGACAGGTCCTTACACCAAGCCCCGCGGTGATCTCACGGGGCAGGTTTTTGAGTAGCAGTACAGGCTGGTTGGGGGGTTTGGGGAAACTGCAGGTATATGGAAGTGGTTCCTCTGTGCCTGCCTCCCTCCTGCACCAGCAACAAACTCATCACCAAGTCTGTTTGGATTTTAGATGCAGCTGGTGACAGAGGCTTTCATGTTCCTCAGGCTGTCAGCAGACAGACTAGCTTCCAGACAGAAGGGGGCACAAACGCAACTGTCACATTGCCCAGGGGTGGGCAGACTTCAAACACACTTGGAATCACGACTGCTGTCTTCCTCCCGTCTCCCAAGAGGTGCAAAGGGTTTTCTGTGCTGGAGAAACGGTTATCCTACAGCTTTCATTTGTTAATTGCAAACCTGCAAGAGTAAGAGGATTATCGTTAACCTTTTCCTTCATGCACTTTCCTCCCCAGTACTGAGCCCTCACCTTGGTCAGTCACTACCCCTACCCACTCCGAGGCGGCAGATCACATGGTTCTGCGGCTCAGGTTTGCTCCCCAAGAGTGACTGGCATCACACAGAATGTGCAACAGAGGAAACAATCAATTAAGATTTCATGGGGGGCTCACTCAGTCGTGCAGAAAGGACGGCACAAGCTGCCCACTGCGCCAGGGCTTTCGGCTTAATGGGGAGCTCCAACAGGGGAGAGTTGGACTGGCCATCAGGAAGAGATTCTTCCCAGAGAGAGTGGTCAGGCCCTGGGATACGCTGCCCAGGGTTGGGGTTGAGTCCCCATCCCCGGATGAGTTTAAAAGACACTTACATGTGGTGTTTGGGGATCTGTTTAGGGATGACCTTGTCGAGTAGGGTTGGTGGTTTGATACAATGATCCCAGGGGTCTTTTCCAGCCTGAATGATTCTGTGATTCCTCAGCACGAGAAGCAGCTCTGCTCTTCCTTTGATGAAAACACATGAGACTGTCACATACAGTTTGCTTTGGGTCCCTGTAAGAAACCGCAAAACAAGCAAAGTACTTTTTAGCAGCAGACAGTAACTGAACATTCCAGGTCAGTCTCTCCTAGATTTACTTGTAAGGCAATTTTGCATCATTCACGTGGTTCTTACTTGTCACAGCATCACAGAACATTAGGGGTTGGAAGGGGCCTCAGAAGATCATCCAGTCCAATCACACCACCACAACAGCATCCCCTAGATCCAGTTGCACGGGAACAGTGTCATCTAATGATAGGACAAGGGGCAGTGGGTGTGAGATGGAACAGAGGAGGTTCCCCATCAATGTGAGAAGGACCTTCTTCCCAGTGAGGGTGACAGAGCCCTGGCAGGGGCTGCCCAGGAGGGTTGTGGAGTCTCCTTCTCTGGAGACATTTCAAACCCACCTGGACATGTTCCTGTGCAACTGGATCTAGGGGATCCTGCTGTGGCGGGGGAATGGGCTGGATCTTTCGAGGTCCCTCCCAATCCTTAATGTTCTGTGACTCTGTGAGTCTGAGTGTCTTCAGGTGCAGGTCCTCTTCGGCCAGCTCTCTGCAGCACTTCTCACACACTGACAGACTTATCTGCACCGCAAATGAAGTAGCCATGTAATTATGTCAGTGTTTCCATGTAAACACACTTGTGCTTTAAGCTCCCAGATTAGAGGCTCAGTGCTGCTCATTTGGGTCTTTGTTGCTGCTGATGCACTTGAAATTGCTTTTGCTCTAGAGAGAGGCCGTCCCTGCAGATCGAACGACCAACACAATCTGCCCGAGTGCTACCGCAGCTGTGACCGCCTCCCAACCAGCTGCACACACGCCTTCCATGTTCTCGTTGGCAAGGCGAAACTAAAACGTGCCCAGTATTAGCGGTTCCCTAAAACAGCTGTTGTGAGGAGAGGCTGAGGGAGGTGGGAAAAACGAGCCTGAGGGGTGACCCCATGAGGTTGATAAATGTGTGAAGGGTGGGTGTCAGGAGGATGGAGCAAGGCTCTGCTCAGGGGCACCCAGTGACAGGACAAGGGTCAGCAGGTGTGAGCTGGAACAGAGGAGGTTCCACATCAATGTGAGAAGGACCTTTCTTGTGTCCCTTGGTCTGGATGCAGAGAACATTTAGACCCCTGTTCAAGCAGCTATTTGGAGCACTTGACTCAGATTGATTCCTCAGTGATTCTGTGAAATGTTCGTGATGAGCTGAGGTCAAGACTCAATGCAAGTGATTGCACAGCACCTCAAGACTCGATGCAAGCGGCTGTGTCACTACTGGCTGAGACCCCACGGAGTTGCCTTGTTGGGAAATGCTGTTTCCCTTCAACAAAGGGTTAAAAACAACAATTACAAAAATTAACCTCCCCATTTGCATCGCAGCCCATGAATTATTGAAGTTCAATTGCAGCTGCTCCAGGGTTTTTAATCACAGTGCAGCACTTACAGTCTGAAGTGTCACACACGTCTTGAGTGTTTCATCTCTCAATGGTTGGAACTGTGACAGAGCCCTGGCAGGGGCTGCCTGGGGGTGTTGTGGAGTCTCCTTCTCTGGAGGCTTTTAAACCCACCTGGCCATGTTCCACTGTGACTGGATCTAGGGGATCCTGCTGTGGCAGGGGAATTGGACCGGATGGTCTTTCAAGGTCCCTTCTGACCCCTCACTTTCTGTGAGGCCACCTTCTTCCCTGGAACTTCATGAACCTTGGTGCCTTCATACTAGAAGCAGCTGGAGTTTTTAGAGCGCAGCTGCTAACCGCTCGGTGCGTTGTGGCAACTGACAAGCCGGCACGGTGCTGCTTCAGCGGCGAGGACCCATACTAACCAGTGGCGCACCCCGTCTAGAGCAAATCACAGAGCATTAGGAATTGGAAGGGACCTCAAAAGACCATCCAGTCCAATCCACCGCCACAGGAGGATCCCCTAGATCCAGTCATTAGGGATTGGAATGGATCTTGAAAGATCATCCAGTCCAGTCCCCCTGTCACAGCAGGATGCCCTAGATCCAGCCGCACAGGAACGGTCCGGGTGGGTTTTCACGCTGAGGACCAGTTTTATTTCATATCTGCCCAACCTTGAGCAATTTATCCATTTCAGACGGTCTCACCAGCCGTGGTCCGTTTGGGGTCACGTAAGGAAGGCAACAGCAAAACACCATCTTCACTTTCCTCCCCAGCACTGAGCCAGCGCTGCTTTGGTCACGCAGGGATCAAATCATAAAGCTGCTGTTTCTCCAGACAAGTCACCTAAAGCTGGTTTCAGACCCTACAAAGCTCAAAAATAGTCAGGTAAAGCAAGAATTTCAAAGCCTCAAGCTTAAGGTTTCTCTTGATCCTGGCTTTTTTCGGCTCTATCTGCTGGACCTTGTCCATCTCCATGGAACATCTTTGAGTTTCCTTTTATCCTCTGCCCCACTGGAAGTCAGAGCACCCCTTAACCTGGTGTTAGAGAGAGTCAGCAACAACCCAGACAGCTCTGTTTCCACAGTTAAAGTCCTCAGCCAAGACACCACTTTGCAAGATCTCTCCCTTGTCTCAGAAGACACATTAATGGATCCCGATTAACGGGTCAATATCTTCAAGCCAATGAACCCCACAGCTTAAACACATCCTAGTACTTGAAAAGGCCTAAAAATGAACCTACTTCACCACCTTCTGTGGGCTAGTGTCTCCAGGCACTGACCAGCAAAGCGGACACACTCCATCTACAAGTCTGCAGTATCTAACATACACTTCAGGTCAGAATAAACTTTATGTAGGAATCAGTCTGATGGGGAGAGATGGAGAGGAAGAGGAGGCTGAGGGGAGACCTCATCACTGTCTACAGCTCTCTGAAAGGACACTACAGAGGTGTTGGTGCTGGAGTCTTCTCACAGATCATCAGCGACAGAAGCAGAGGGAAGGGCTTCAAGCTCCAACAGGGGAGGGTTAGACTGGCCATTAGGAAGAAATTCTTCCTGGAGAGAGTGGTCAGGCTCTGGGATGGGCTGACCAGGGTGGTGGTTGAGTCCATGTCCCTGGGTGAGTTTAAAAGACACTTAGCTGTGGTGTTGGGGTTTAGCTGTGGTTTAGGGGTGACTTTGCAGAGTAGGGCTGCTGGTTGGACTTTATGATCCTGGGGGTCTTTTCCAACCTGAATGACTCTGTGATGTTACTGCTATAAATACTTAAAAGAAGAACATTAAAAGAATAACGTAACCAAAGAAGCAGAAATGCTTAAAACTTCATTTTAAAATGATTCCACTGTAGGGTGATGACGTTCCTATCACAAGACAGGGGCAGCCCATCCCAGTGCCTGACCACTCTCTCCAGGCAGAATTTCTTGCTGATGTCCTATCACACCACAGGAAACACTTCCTCTGCAGGGGGCACCTGGCCTTCAACAAATACCTTAATTTCAATTGCCAAGGGCAAGCTGGGCTAACAGGAACAGGTGACATCCAAAGGTGTACCTGAGGCCACATGCTGCATCCCCCCAAACAGATTTACTCTGTGCTTCCCTGAATTCTCAGAACTGTTCCTCGTACTTGAATGTCCTGTAACAGCTAACAAGTGCCCATCCACCTAGACAAACAGCCAGCATCCTCACCCAACACAGACAAGGTCAGATGAAAGACAGAAGCTCCACTGAGTAAGTCATGACCAGAGTTCATGTGCTGAAGAATGAAGAGAGACACCTGCCTGCACAGCACAGCTCCTGGGCATCCGTGCAGGCACTGGGGAAGGTCCTGCTCCATCAGCAGACCCATAGGGTGCAACAGAGTGCCAGATAGCTCTGAGCAAGCACCAAAACCAAAGAGGAAGAGGATGAGCTCTGTTGCATCAGGAGGCTACTGAATCCAGGCTAATTAGCCCTGCTGCTCAGCAGACCTAATTTATTCCAGAAGAGAACCGAGTCACTTCTGGAGCCCGGGCGCAGCTTTTGGAGCACACTGGCACCACCAGACTCACCAGCTCACACAGATCTGGCCTAGGCATCTCATCCACAGCTCTGTGCTTTCACAAACCATCCTATTGATGTGACTTTGCAGCCTTGAAGGCAGAGGAGAAAGATAGAGCGATGCCCTGCAGAGAGAGGTGCTGCCCTGGCTGCAGGGAGAGGTGAACTACTTGCTGACTCTAACAGGGCCAGCACTTCCCTTTCCTTGTAGGGAGTTCCAAGCTGTTCAGCACAGCTGCAGCTACTTTTATAGTCACAAGGTTTTACCTCAGCTCGCCGGGGCTGGAAATTTCTGCTTGGTGTGTCAGGATCATCTCAGCTCTGTCTGAAATGCTCTGACCCTGGGGTCGAGAGGCCACGACACCCATCTCATTCTTGTGACATTTCAAGGCTGGTTCTCATGCAGGAAAGAAAAGGAAAAATCTTCAAAAGAAACTGCAGGTAAAAGCAGACGAGGAGAATGTAAATCCTGCCTCGGCTGGAACATGAAAGGGGACAGTTCAGGCTGTGTGCATCAGGAAAGTGCTGGAGCAATCACAAACGACGGTGCTCCTCATTGTGCTCCCTTGAGCTTGGAGCAGCCACCAGCAAGGAGTAATCTGCACCATGACGCTTTCATTTGCTCTCTGCATTATGTACTTATAAGTGACAGCATCACCAAGCATCAGGGATGGGAAGGGGCCTCAAGAGATCATCCAGTCCAGTCCTCCTGCCACAGCAGGATCCCCTAGATCCAGTCACACAGGAACACGGCCAGGTGGATTGGAAACGTCTCCAGAGAAGGAGACTCCACAACATCCCTGGGCAGCCCCTTCCAGTGCTCCGTCACCCTCACCGTGAAGAGGTTCCTTCCCACATTTATGTGAGAATTAGTTCCAATTAGAAATTGGAAGGGACCTCGAATCATCCAGTAGTGGTGCATTAAATCCTTTCCATTGCTTACAGAGAGTAAACTCTAGACCTCTGGTTCAATGAACCACACACCACATGTCAGCGGTGTTAGACAGCAGCCTTTTGACCTGTATCAAACATACGCCCAGAACACAGGCTGCTTTGATGCCACGTATGACCTGCGAGCAATAAGGTTTGAAGAAGTCCATTAACAAAGAAGCATCTCACTCACCGGGCCAGTGTGAGTCCTTTCACCACGGGCATCCCTGGAGTTCAGACAAATCTTAGGAAACATGAGTTATGTCTCTGTAATCTTGTCTGCCCTAAAGTACTGCGGACGGGCATCGCGGCGTTGCGAGGGCACCTGTGAAGCATCAAGCTGGGAGTCACTTCATCCATCAAAGCACAGAAACAGCCACTGAAAACATGGCTGTGGTTGCCTAGGGCTGCAACAGTGTCACCAGTGTTTAATGTGGAGGCTTCCTTTGGCCAGATCAGAAGCAAGAAGTAAAGAAGCATCCTAAGTGATATCTCATAATCACAGGGCATTAGTGATTGGAAGGGACCGTGAAAGATCTAGTCCAACCCCCCTGCCACAACAGGATGCCCTAGACCAAGTCACACAGGAACACGGCCAGGCAGGTCTTTCCAGAGAAGGAAACCCCACAGCCCTGCTGGGCAAGGCAGCTCAGAAGCCTCTAGGACAGCCATAGGTCATTTTTTTCAGCACTTTTTCCCTGAAAACACAAGAGACAGAAGGGTACCTTCTCCATATCAAGGTGACCTTCCTGCCCAGCTGTTCGAACTGAGCTTTCAAAGGAAGATCAGGCACAGAACACCCAGCAGAAAATTAGAAAGTCATGGGGACCAGTCGAGTACAGAGCCTCTCCCTGTCGATACCAAGCACAGTTATGAGGACACTAGGAGTTAGGCATCTGCCCATGTTTTTCCATTAGGTGGTGCCTGAAGGCCAGCTGCGATGTGTTTCCATTGCATCACAGAGCCACAGATGAGTTCAGAGGCAACAGAAGGAGCTGCAGAGGGATTGTCTTTTTTTTCAGTCAATGGATGACAGTGCTCGAAACTGCTGCCAACCTTGAGGTGACTTCCTGCTTTCACCTCGGATGCCTCCCTAGCACAAAGCAGATCTTCACTTGCTTCACATCTTGCTGGAAAAGCATTTCCTTGTGGCTACAAAGGGAGCAACCCACACACATCCCTTCAGAACGCACTGCCAGTTCAGCTCCTGCTTTAACATCGAGGGCAGCGCAGAGTCTGGCATCTGGGCAAGAACAACCCCAGGGACTAACCTGTTGGAGAGCAGCGGAGGAGGAAGGGATCTGGGGGTCCTGGTGGCCAGCAGGATGTCCAGGAGCCAGAAACGGGCCCTCATGATTGTGTGATTCCTTCTGTTGCAACTTAAGGTCATTAGTTCTTCTTTAATCCACAAATATTTCTCAGTCTTTAGCTTTTCTTACCTCATCAGTTCACTGATCCCTACAGAAAAATCTCTCTTTCCTCCTGCCCGAGTTGTGTCACCTTCACACTAGTCACTGATGAGACAACTTTAAGACAACAGAGCACAACACTGTATAAAGATGACAATATAGTACAAGAGTAAAATACCCACCCTTCCGCTTCTCGAGGTCCTGTAGTACCTGGGCAATCATCCTGCACGGTTTTGTCTAGAGCAAATCACAGAATCACAGAGCATTAGGAATTGGAAGGGACCTCAAAAGATCATCCAGTCCAGTCCCCCTGCCACAGCAGGATGCCCTAGATCCAGCCGCACAGGAACAGTCCAGGTGGGTTTTAACGCTGAGGATCAGCTTTATTTCATCTCTGCCCAACCTTGAGCAATTTATCCATTTCAGATGGTCTCACTACAGATTTTTCCACCAAACAAACACATTTTTAGCAGCCTGTGGTATTTCTGGCCATCAGAACAGACCACCTATCATCACAGCACATCCTAAGCTTGCTTAGAGATGACAGTGTGCAGGGGCATGCGAGGCCAGGCTCACCCGGCTTCCTGAGCCGAGGTTTCCCGCTGTGCCCCAGCTGGGCTTGCGCCAAGCTACCAGGGCAGCAGCCGCGCTGGGGGCCTTGGCAGGGGCTCTCAGTGGCTTTGAAGCGCATTCATCAACACGTAAAGTGCCGTAGGGAGCCGCGGGCAGACTGGACTTGCTCAGCTCGGTTTCGTATCTCGCTGCCTCTTCATGTCGCGATGCTGCACAGAAACCTGGAGCTAAACACACCCGCCGGCTTCTCCCAGTTCTGCAACTAAAGACGCTCTGTTAACTATTTACTAGTATTTACCAGCTGCAGGAGTGGAAATACCGCTGAGGTTTGCTGATCCTGCTCGCTGTGACCGGAAGAGCCCCTTCCCTCACCACAGCTGCTGAACACACGGGAAACTGGAGCGCAAGTGCCACCTAGTGCGCCAGCACCGGTGGCACCAGCTCGGAGCATGAGACCTGCTCCCTCACCAGAGCGTCCGCTGGACACGCAGGGAATGTTCAACACAGCAGAGGCTGAGGAGAGCCAGGCAAACCTTGCTGTGGGTGAGGAGAAAACCCGTTCTGGAAATAAATATGCAGTGTTGCTGTTCCATTTCTTTTTCTTTAGATTCATTTCAGTGCTCCCACCGACCACTCGGCCCATCTGGAAAACACTGACTCATTAAAGTTCAGAGTTTGGGATTATGTAGATGAATCCAAGGTTTAACTGACATTTCTGATTGCTGACCAGGCACTACGGCTCTCCAAGAGCAAAGCTTAGAACAGAAGCTACATGCTGTGATTGACCAGGACTGCGCGGCCTCACAGAATCACTCAGGCTGGAAAAGACCCCTGGGATCAGCAAGCCCAACCACCAACCATACTCTACAAGGTCACCCCTAAACCAGATCCCCCAGCACCACATCTAAGTGTCTTTTAAACTCATGCAGGGATGGGGACTCAACCCCCACCCTGGGCAGCTCATCCCAGGGCCTGACCACTCTCTCCAGGAAGAATCTCTTCCTGATGGCCGGTCTAACCCTCCTCTGTTGGAGCCTGAAGCCCTTCCCCCTGCTTCTGTCACTAATTTCATGTGAGAAGAGCCCAGCACCAACATCTCTACAGTGTCTTGTCAGAGGGCTGTAGAGAGCTATGAGGTCTCCCCTCAGCCTCCTCTTCCTCAGACTAAACAACCCTAACTCTCTCCATCTCTCCTCATCAGATTGATTCTCCAGGCCCTTCCCCACCTTTGTTGTTCTCCTCTACCCTTGCGCTCCAGCCCCTCAATGCCTCCCTTGTACTGAGGTGCCCAAAACTGGACCCACTCCTCAAGGTGCGGCCTCCCCAGTGCTTAGTAAAAATATATTGGTGTAGGACACTTCTGTCTGGTCACGAGCTGCTCATGAGGAATATCCAGTCACTGAGACCCCTTCTCCTTCCCACAGCTGTTTTCTCTCACACACTGCTGCCCCTGGGTGCAGCCCCAACAGACAAAACAGGGGAGCTCCAGGGAGCTCCAAAGGTTTACAGGGCACTGCTGAGCTGCCCTTCATTGCTCTGGCAGCCACCGCTGGGGAGTCTCACAGCAGAAAAACCAAAATGAAACACAAAATGATAACAGATATTTAAAAAAACTAAAATTCTAGAACAGCAAGAGAGAAGCCCCCGGGGCGTCTCCTGTGCAGACACGGTGCCAACAGCACTGCTGTGAGGAAGGCTGTCGGTCTGACGTTGCCCTTGCTCTCCAGCACAGCCTGGGCACGGGCAGACTGGTGTTTCTGATGCTCTCCTGATGGTTCCTTGGACGCTTTCATCACTGGTGTGGTGCTGAAGCAACCCCTATGCTTCTCCAGCAGCTCTTTCCCAGCTGCCTCAGGTCCTTCCCGTGAGGACAGAACCACACTCGCATGCAGGAACCTCTTGCTCTTTTTGGCTGTTTTCTGTGTTTTCCCTCTCCCAGCCTCTTACTGAAGTCTCCAGGCTGTTGACAGCACATCTGAGGTCTGCTGGCATTTCAAGCTGGTTGTGAGTTAAGCAGAGTAGGAGAAGGCCATCAGCCACCACCTTCAGCTCCTGTTCTGCCCCTGCAGTGTTGGCAAGAACTCTCAGCACAGTGACCTGCCTGCCCCACCCAGACCCCAAACTCTCAGTGCCTAACTAACCCTGACCTGCTGGCTCTCTGAAAGCAGGACACCTTTGGCACTGGGCACTACCCTGTCCCCAGGAGCTCACCAGTGGTGCAGGGAAGGCAGTGCCCTTCTTCCTTGAGAGGTGCCTGCAGCATCACCATTCTCTCTTCCCTCACAGACCGACGGAACAGTGGGGATGGGAAGGGATCTCAAAAGATCACCCAGCCCAATCCACCTGCCACAGCAGTCACACGGGAACACATCCCTCCTGTTTGGTTTGGACTCTTCTCACTCCTACTCTGCATTTTGATTCCTTAAAAACAAAGCAATCCACCCACCCACCCGAAGCCCTACCCCCTGACTGCAGCTTTGGAATGCCGGGCTAGCCACGGCGGTCAGCTGGGCACTGCACAGCCCAAGCAGCACTGCCCCAGGGTCTCCAGGCACCTCGGCACAAACACCAGTCCTTGCACCCTCATACTTGTGGACTTGGACTGTTCTTCGTGCAACCTGCAAATGAAGCAGAACAAGATGGATTTGTTTCTTCCAGATATTTTGACATTTGATTGCCAATCTTTAAAAACTCATTTCCTTGCAAAGCCACTGCGGCTGGCGATGCCCTGCGTGGGTGTGTGGCAATCACAAGCTGCATTTGCTCATTAACAAACGGGCCCATGAGATTTGGCAAAGACAAAGGCTACGTCCTGTGCAAAACGTATTTGCTCCTTAGCACAGAATAAGAATCACAGACTGACAGAACATCAGGGATGGGAAGGGACCTTGAAAGACCATCCAGTCCCATCCCCCCTGCCAGAGCAGGATCCCCTGTCCAGGTGGGTTTGAAACATCTCCAGAGAAGGAGACTCCACAACCCCCCTGGGCAGCCCCTGCCAGGGCTCTGGCACCCTCACTGGGAAGAAGGTCCTTCTCAGATTGATGTGGAACCTCCTCTGTTCCATCTCACACCCATTGCCCCTTGTCCGGGCATTAGCTGACACTGAGGATGGGCAGCCAACTACATCAGTCTTTAGCATGATCTGTTTTCGTTTTCCAGATGTTTAGGGCTCCTTGGTTAAAGAAACAGCCCCTTTTTGCCTTTTTTCTATTTGGCTGCCCAGGGAGTTGTGGAATCTCCTTGTCTGGAGACGTTTCAAACCCCCCGGCCATGTTCCTGTGCGACTGATCTAGGAGATCCTGCTGTGGCAGGGGGATTGGACTGGATGATCTTTCAAGGTCACTTCCAATCCTTAACAGATTGTAATTTCAACCAGCTGTGGACATGGCAGGCAAAAGTCCATTGCAGTGCCCACACCTCAGAGCCCAGAAGCAGTTCGCACCTCCCAGGTCCATACAACCTCATCCACTCCCATTTTATTCCAGTACGGAGAGGAGAAATCGGTGGTTCAGACGACTCACTCTGCCACATCACTGACCACAGAGCTAAGGTTTATGACAGCTTTTTATTTTGTAACAGCAAAGTTCATACATTCCTGCTTGTCCGCTTCTTTTAACCAAGCCTTTGACACCCCAGGCCGACAAGAGGCACCATTTTAAAAGTCTCACCACCGCGCTGCTTCCAGGGTTCTCACTGCAGGACATCACCTCGAGCCTGCGAGCAACTCTCGTGTTCTCTAGAGCTTTGTTTTTTCTAGAATCCAGTCTGCATACTCAGCAACTTTGGTGTAGACACCTGGCTGCCTGGGGCGAGCACAGCCCTCGCCCCAGCTGGTGATGCCCACCAGGTACCACACCTCCTCGTGCCTGCATGCCAGCGGCCCTCCAGAGTCTCCCTGTGCCAGAGGAGAAAGCACGCGAGGACAGCTCTGGTTAGTACCTCACCCTCCACGGCGGCCTTGGGCAGAAGCAGCGGCATCCAGCACCAGCCCCAGCATTGCCCAGGCTGCAGCTGCCTGCGCTTGCAGACAACCAGCGCAGAACCAAGGTGGCTTCTCTGGTTTTCTTGTGAATCATCTTCCGAGCACTTTCCAGCCGCTGCAAACCACTTCTGCTTCCCAGTAAGGTTTAAAGCTTCTGTGGTTTGTCTAGTTGGTTGGGTGTTTTTCATGTAGCCTTATTATATTTTATTATTTTTTTAGTCACTATTTTAATTTATTATTTCAATTTATTGTTATTATTTTGGTTTATTATTTCAATTTATTATTTTAATTTATTGTCATTTTGATTCTTTAAAGTTATTATAATTGTACTTTACTATTAATCTGACTTATTTTAATTCATTTATATTTTATTATTGCAATTTGTTACTATTAATTTATTGTTACTATTTTAATTTATTATTGTTATTTTGATCTATTATTATTTTAATTTATTGTCATTATTTTGATCTGCTTTTAACTTTTTGTTCTTATTGTTACCATAATTTACACAGGACTGAAAACACAGCAGAGACCACAGTGTGTTTGCTCATGTTTTCTCTGACGAGTGTGCAGCTGTCACACAAAACCTCAGTCTGCCCATGGTTCACCTTGTCTGAGCGACATTGCCCTCCCCTGGATAAATTACACCCCTTTTCCTAGCCCAGAGCTTTCTGAACATGAAGTTCGTCGGAGTGGCTACTGCTCGTTGTTGAGATAATAGCCAGCAGGGCACTTTCACCACGGTCCACAACACTGTATCAGACCAAGAAAGCTCAGCTGCCACAGAAGAAGAATCCTTGCCAGCCCCAAGTATGTTTAGCCCTAGTTACTCAACACCGACCACAGCAACGGAAATGTTTTACCATTAGAACATTTGCTGTGAGGTGCTTGAAGTGCAAGCACTGCACTTGGCAAGGGATCTGTTCTTACAAATCAGGCTATTTTCTTCTTGCATAAAATAATTCCGAGTATAAAAATTACTGGAAGCGCAGGAGTTTACACTCGAGAGGAGAATTGGGCTCCCTGAACTCACGCTGTTGTGACATTTTCAGTTCCAAGAACGAACAGACCCTTCTGCTCAAGTTATCTTTAGCTTCTCATTCCTTCTGCATTTCAATAGCATCGCTAGCAGCCTCCCTTCTGGTTTGCACACAGTGGAGCAACTAAAATAAGCGCTCCAGTGCTGTATTTCACAGAGTCACTCAGGTTGGCAAAGACCCCCAGGATCTTCAAGTCCAACCATCAACCCTGCTCTAAAAGGTCACCCCTAAACCAGACCCCCAACACCATATCTAAGCAACTTTTAAACTCACCCAGGGATGGGGACTCAACTCCCACCCTGGACAGCCCAGTCCAGGCCTGACTACTCTCTCCAGGAAGAATTTCTTCCTGGTGTCCAGTCCAACCCTCCCCTGTTGGAGCTGGAAGCCCTTCCCTCTCGGTCTGTCACTAATGACCTGTGAGAAGAGCCCAGCACCAGCATCTCTCCAGTGCCCTTTCCACACCAAGAACTAACAACATGCCCCAGAAAAATCTGCTTTCATTCACAGAACGTTACAGGTTGGAAGGGACCTCGAAAGATCATCTAAGTCCAACCTCCACTGCTGGAGCAGGGTAAGCCTACAGTACTGTCTCAAGATGTCCTACATGGGGCTTGAACCCATGACCCCAGGAATTCAGAGTCCCACGCTCTACCCACTGAGCCAACCAGATAGCACAAATGCTTTGGGTTCTGCAGTTGTTCCAGCCCTTTGAAGGAACGCCAGTTTAGTCTCTAAATGGATGAGACACCTCAAGCACCTTCCTAGACATGGAACCTATTCCTGATGGTTTCAGTGTTGCATAATGTCCCTTGATTTTCAGCGGCTCTGCCATGCAAAAGCGACTTGTGAATTAGCCCTTCTACCGACAATGGGTCTTTAATTGCCATTAAAACACAACCAGAGCATTGTGCAAAGCGTCCAAACAAATGCTACCAAGACATGACTACATGCTGCTCCTTCTCATTACCTTACAGGCATCCCTTCCGCCTTCGTCGTAGCCGGCGCAGATGACTTTGCCACCTATCCCGCGCCGCCGGTACCTCGCCTGGCATTCCTCCGTAGATATGAGGGGAACGGCAGCCTTCTGCAGAATGTCCTGTACGCGGCCTGTGCAGCAGAGGGGACCGACAGAGAGGTGTTTGCTTCTGCCACAGTGAAAGTGAGGAGTGTTCAACCTGGAGTGTGTAGGGTGCCCTCACACACACACTGCAGCAATGAGGACACAGGGTGTGCAAAAAACACACATGGGTGACTCTTTGGCCTCCTTCACATAGCATCAGCAGACTTCAGCTCCCATCTACTTACAAAACACAGAGGTTGCTAAGAAGGTGGTTGATAAGAAACACACTGTTTCTTATCAACCACCAGAACCACAGGAGCAACAGACTTCAAAGCCCAGTTCCCAAGGCCATAGGGATACGATCGCGCACAAAGTGTGGGGTTGCACGCAGACTGTGATCCAAAGCGTCGCCAAAAACCACAGGTCAGTGATTAATCACAGATTCACAGAACATTAGGGGTTGGGAGGGACCTCGAAAGGTCACCCAGTCCAACCCCCTGCCACAGCAGGATCCCTAGATCCAGCCACACGGGAACACAGTTTTATTCTGTTGAGACTAAACAGAGGAGTAGAACCTCCAGACCCACACCGACTGCTGCCATTAGATGAAGCTAGAACCTAAGGACAAGCATTTGAGGGCTGTACAGAGGAATTTCTCGAATGTTTCAAACCACTGAATTTACAAAATCAGTTCTTTGTGCTTAAGGGTGTCGTTATTCATTGATAATTTCTCGCATCTTTCATGTACAAGGTATGATGTCCTACTAGAATTAATCTCTAATTAAGAATCACATCACAGTGCTGGTAGCCAGGAGCACAGGGAAGTTTCCTATTTGAAAAAGAACAGGGAGGTGTCTTAAAAAAACCCGAAACTGGGCAGGACACACTTTTGATGTTAATCTGCACCGATTTTGCAAGCACAAGCATTCTCTGCTGAAAGACTGGTCTGTACCTCTTTCTTTTCTGTAGCCCCATCCCATCACCCAGCAGTCGGTATAAAGTATTTTACTGTCTTCTTTGGATGGCAGGCAGATAGGGAGCTGGAGATCTACAACAGGATTGAAAACGTTAGTTTGCCCGGCGGAGACATCTGCAGCATTAAGGTTTGCGGGCACCTCTGCAAGCCCTGATGGTAGCCAAGGCATTACACTTTGTCCCTTGTCACGCACTTCACTCCAGTTCAATAAAGAAAGTACCCATGTCCTTCTAACAGAATCACAGAACATTAGGGCTTGGAAGGGATCCTGAAATCTCATCCAGTCCAACCCCCTGCCAAAGCAGGATACCCAGGAACATGGCCAGGAGGGTTTGAAACGTCTCCAGAGAAGGAGACTCCACAACACCCCTGGGCAGCCCCTTCAAGGGCTCTGTCACCCTCACTGGAAAGAAGGTCCTTCTCACATTGATGTGGAACCTCCCGTTCCAGATCACACCTATTCCCCTTGTCCTGTCATTAGATGACACTGAGAAGAGCCTGGTTCCACCCTCCTGACACCCAACCTTCACATATTGATCAACATTAATGAGGTCACCTCTTGGTCTCCTTTTCTCCCAGCTCCCTCAGCCTTTCCTCATCAGGGAGATGCTCCACTCCATTATCTCTGTGGCTCTGGGCTGGACTCTCTTCAGCAGCTGTGTCCTTCTAGAGCTGAGGGGCCCAGAACTGGCCAAAAGATTCCAGTTGTGGTCTCAGCAGGGCAGAGTAGAGGGGGAGGAGAACCTCTCTCAATCTACTACTCACTCCCGTTCTGATCCCCCTCTTTATGCCATTTGCCTTCTTGGCCAGAAGGTCCACTGCCGGCTCTTGGCCATCCTGCTGGCCACCAGGACCCCCAGTCCCCTTTCTTTTCCGCTGCTCTCCAACAGGTCAGTCCCTACCATATCCTGGTCCCTGCAGTTTTTCTTGCCCCCATGCCACACTCTACACTGCCTTGGTTACAGTCCATTCAATGTTTCCCTGCCCAGCTCTCCAGCCTGTCCAGGCCACTCTAGTCCCTCACCCAAGTCATCAATGACTAGACTGAACAGTATCTGCACAGCAGCGGAAGCCAGCCCGGGTGTCATGCACTGCCACACAACCACCAGCCTAGTGCCATCCTGTGCCTTCTCAGAACTCCTCTGGAGCAGAGGACGTACCAGTAAAGTTCATCGGTTTGTCGAGTTTCATGAGAGCAATGTCGTTCCCAGTTTGCGCATACTGGTACTGGGGATGAACAACAATCTCTTCCACACTGAAGAAGGGTGTCTCCTTGCTGATTTCCGACTGTTTCAAAATGCCAGCATAGACTCGCCAAGCAGTGGGATTCCCAAGGCTGGGGGAAAAGACAAGCAGTCAGGCTGTCGCTAAAGGTCTGCGCTGGTTTAGACTTTGTGGGCAGGTGCCAACATCTTCCAATACTCCTGAGCGTAGAGTGAACAGCATGGGGGTCACTTTCACTCTTTGCTCTCACCCTCTCAAAACTAACAGACCCTTGGTCATGCCTGTTCCTGTCGCTTCTCTCTGTTCCACTCCCTATTCATATTTCCAACCCCACATCAGTCTTCCTGTCCCCTTTATGGTCAGACTGTTACAGCTCTGATCCTTCTTCACTCTCTGCCTTCATTTATTCTCTCTTTTCCCTTCTTTTTTAAAATAAATAAAACGAAGGCTATAACACAAGTCTTGAAGTGCCAAGACGTTGTTCCCATTCCCTCCAACACCACAGCTTTTCTAGCCATGAAAAGGGGGTTGGGAATGTTCCAGTATTAGAAAAATTAGAGTCCGTCTACAGCCTCTACCCAAACAGAGTCTGTCTAATAGAGTCTATTAGGAAAATTAGAGTCTGTTCTGACATTAGGAAAGTTACAGTAGCCATGTAAACATGGATCAGAGAGATATAAATCTACAGGAAAAGTTCCAGCTAATCTTTACAATTTCAACTTCAGTTGGAGTAAATTTAAGGGATATTTCATTGAGAGACTTCCAGGACAACTGGGGTCTGGGTGTCCCGTGTGCTGCAGAGATAAGGAGCTCGTGTACCAGAAGCAGCCTAATTGGACCCCCCACACATGAGATTTGCTTTGTGTCCTGATCCAATCAGTTCACTTGCTGAGCACCCTACTGCTGGAGCCATCAGATTAGAACCATTTCTTAAGCACCAGAGAGATCTCTAAGTAACTTGATGCTCATGGACTAGAATAACACAGCAACAGAGCTCCCTTGGCAGATAATCTGGCTTTACAGTGGGACCAAACTTCACTTGTATGAGAATGTTTTAAGTTCCTGTAGGCACCTGGTGTCTGCTTTAGGATTTCATCTTCTAGGTGGCTAAAACAATTCAGCATCAGTAGTACAACACTCAGTTACGTTTGGAGCTCTAGCTTCATCAAGGATATGAGCAAGCCTGCTTTAGAATTTCACATTTTGGTGACATTAAAGCAGTTTATTTCATTCTAGCCCTCATTTTTGTTCTTCTGAGATGCAGGTTTCCATTTATCTCACAGGGTAGAGGAGAGTTTGTGGGCTATTGGTACTTTCAAGCTCAGGCCTTACCTTACGACACAGTGAGCGGCTGTGAGAATCCACTGGTTACTGATGATGGAGCCCCCGCAGAGGTGTCTCTGACGGGGCACCTTCACATGCAAGCTGACTTGCCACGGCCATTCACCGGGGGATGAGTCTGTCCCTCCAACAATCCTAACAGTCCCTGCAGAATGCCGCATGCACACTACAGAAACGATGTAAAACTGTGCTTAAAGACAACCTGTACTCGCCACTGAACAAGTAAGATGAAACTACCGCTGACCCCTGAATAGGGACCAATGTGTTGCCAAGACAGTGATGTGTGGCTCACTGGGATGCCACACAATCTATCACATCAATCACACAGTCTATCAAAAGCGAGTTCACAGCGCTACTGGTGGGGTTCACAGAGCACAGACCTGGCTGCTGTACTGAGGGCAGCAAAGTGCCACCTCTTCTACTTTAAAGAAGTTTTACTCACCAGTACTGGCTTTTTTTTTGCATAACCTTAGTGAATATCCTGAGATCCTTCCTGGCCCGTGTACTATCTTCACTGGAGATCCATTCCAAGACATTCTCAGGTGACACTCACATTTTCTGCCAGTAATCACAGAACATTGGGGATTGGAAGGGACCTCGAAAGGTCATCCAAGTCCAACCCCCCTGACACAGCAGCATCACCTAGACTGAGTCACACAGGAACATGGCCAGGTGGGTTTTAAATGTCTCTAGAGAAGGAGACTCCACAAGCCCCCTGGGCAGCCCCTTCCAGGGCTCTGTCAACCTCACTGGGAAGAGGTTCCTTCTCTCATTGATGTGGAACCTCCTCTGTTCCAGCTCACACCCACTGCCCCTTGTCCTATCATTAGATGCCCCTGAACAGAGCCTGGCTCCATCCTCCTGACACCTGCCCTTCACATACTGATCAACATTCATGTGGTCACCTCTCAGTCTCCATTTTCCAAGCTAAAGAGACCCAGCTCCCTCAAATGCGTGCAAAGGTTCAGTTTTCATGCAGAACACGAAGACTGGCCCTTCAAGAGGGCAGAATGATTATTTTGAGCAATCTTTGGACATTTTTTAAAAGGTCAATAACTTACCCCTCCTCATTACATGAATCTTGGAGGGGGAAGTAGGTAAAAAACTGGCAGCGGATCACGTCTGTGCAAAGCTGCTGGCAGGCTCTGTGCCCACTAGTGTAGGTGACATTGAGGTCATCTCCCAGGAAGTCCATGTGCACGTAGGTCCGAGAACTACAAGCTGTAAGAACAGGTACAAGTTCATTCCAAGCATCAGACAGTTCATTCATTTCAAAATTAGTATTTTTATTGCAGTCTAATCTTTACCAGGAAAGTATCTTCTGCAGTTTATGAGACTAAAGCCTGATATGGCATTTTCTCGTGACACAAGTGCTTCTGGTATCCCACTCGTTGAGGTCTTCAGAAGGCAAAGATTTCTAAAATAAAAAATTACAGCATCCCAGAACATCAGGGGTTGGAAGAGACAGCCAGTCCAATCCCCTCGCCACAGCAGGATCCCCTAGATCCAATTGCACAGGAACATGGCCAGGTGGGTTTTAAACATCTCCAGAGAAGGAGACTCCACAATGTCCTTCTGGAAGGAGATTCCACAACCCCTCGGACAGCCTCTTGCAGTGCTCCATCACCCTCACCATGAAGAGGATCCTTCTCCACTGACAGAACTGAAGCAATTGGTCATAGTCACCTCTCGGGCTCTCTCTGCCATTCCTTGGAGAAGAACGTAAAGAACAGGCACTTTGGAAAATATGTGCAAATGGTTTGGCAGACAGACACGTCGGGAGTGATGAAGCTGCTAATGTTCATTCCCAAAAATTCCTCATCTCCGAAAATGTCCGTCTGACAATCTGCATAAAGCAAGAATAAAGCACAACCGTTCCAGATATCTAACACATCAGAACACTGAGGCTCACAGGTTATTGACTGCTGTGCTTAGTGGTATCTTTCTTCCTTTCTGACGGGTAAGTGGGAAAGAGAAGAGCACAGCTGGACCAAACCCTGCTTCTCAAGAACATTCTGAAGTGTGTGAAGTCGAGAGGATGACAGAACAGGGTTATAAAAGGGTCATTTAGAGAAGATTAACAACCTGCTAGAACACATCTGACAGGGAAGGCTTCCAGTTAGGACCAATGCAGACGAGCGTGCAAATGCACATCAATAAATGATGGGAACCTAGGCAAAGCTTAAAGAAATGAGGGGCCCCGTGAGGCCTCCCCCACTGAGGGCCCCGCATACAGAGTACACAGAGTCAAGAAAGCTTGACATTGCTCCTCATCTTTGATTTAGATGGATTTTATGCTTCATGGTTGCACCCATGGTGCAAAAGATTTCATCAAACAGTCTCATGGAAGGATCCAGCAGAGCTGGTCGTTGGCTTTGTGAGACAAATGACACGATGGAAGCATTAAAAGGATTGGAGCCTCCTTTGTGCCCAAGAACACTAGATACGTTTGCAAGAACAAGCTGGCGTTAGACTTATTTTCCATAATCCAACATCGGTGTTCATTAGAGACAGACTGCAACTCACCACCCCGAACCCTTCGAACTAGCTGATGAATTAGCTGATGTTAGACTTATTTTCCATAATCAAACACCTGTGGTCATCAGAGAGACTGCAACTCACTGCCCCAAACCCTTCGAACTGAATCAGAGGGTTTGACTGGTTACCTGTTTCAGAGAGCTGGCACGGCTTCAAGGAGAACCCAGACACCGCCCCGGCAAGCGCCTTTATGCTGGTCGGAGTGCCGGTGCTGCTGTGCTTCAAGAAGCACTTTTTCCTGGGTGGCAAAAACAGAGCCAGTGGTAAGGCAACAGCTCATCTTCTGTGGTGCCCACCATCCTCCTGGCCCTGCTGCTCCTACAGCTAAACAGGGAATGCTCTGGTAACAAGCTGCAGCAATCTCGGGCCTCGTGCACTGGTGGGGGTCTCACGAACTGGAGATTTGAACTTCATTAGTTCACATGAAGAACAGAACTAGCTGAACAATGTTTAACTTGTACAACTGAGGAGACCAACAGCTCAAGAATAGGCTTCATGCAATCCCAGGATTTCTCTATGACCCTATTTCCAGGCCTGCAAGCAAAGACATCCAGCAGAGACATCTTGCTGCCAGCGTGATTTGCATCTCTGTGTCTCCAAAGCAATTCTCTCAGCACTGCGATAACGAAGTTTGTCTTTCTCACTGACGGACAAACGACAGTGAATTTACTAGAGACCTTCTCCTACCCTTAAGTTTGAACAAACACAGCAAGGACGATGAATCATGGGCAAAGGACTTCCCTGAATGCACTTGCACACCTTAGCTACTCTGAGCTTTGCTCTGTTGGAGCACCGCACTGCATGAGGAAATGGACCAAACTCCTAGTTACCAGAGGTCTGGATTATGAGACATTTCTGACATGAATGTGAAAAAATGGCAGTGGTTGCTGTTGGTGCATCTTCTCTGACACTGCTGGTAGCTGTCAGCCACAGTAACATCATAAACGCTCCCTTCCATCGCCAGTCCTACGTGGACATCCGGGCTGCAGGCTGCGGAGAATGGAGACCACGTTCTGAAAACACACGCGTGCGTCTGTTCCTGTCCCAGCCCTTCACCTCGCACTGCCCAGGAGCTCACACGACAGCGTCCCCACGCCACACTCGCTTCAGACCCATCGCACTTCACTTCTGATTCCCAAATAACAAGCGCAGGTGCAGCGTGCACACGGCAGTTGACACCTGGCAGACATCTGTCTGCTACACGATACAGAACATTAAATGCAAATGCGCGAACAACCAGGTCTCACCGCTGATTTGGACATCACACTGCTTTAAGGAGTGTCCAGAGATAGCGCCTTCCATATCCACCTTTGGCAGCCTCTGCGTGGCACTGTCCTTTAAGTAGCAGGCAAACCTGTTTGAAAAATGCAGCTGTTCACAGCTCTCGCAGTGGAACACAGACTTCCACAAATGCTCCCAGGTCATAAGCACGTGGCTTCCCAACACCCCTCACCATTAGCACTGATAACTGCAACTTGGAGGACAGACAGCACAGAGCTGGCACTGGTGGCAGAGGATGCCACTCAGCCTCACTGAAGCAAGAAGCAGAGACCAGGATTTGGAGAACAAAACTGTGCTGGACATAGATAGAGGTGGTCAACCAGACCCACTCCAGCTATTGAAGTTCTTAATTGTGAGAGAAATGTTGAAGGGCAAGTATGGGGGACAGTAGAGGGAGAACTGTATCCCCCAACTCATTTTGGGTGATAAGGTTTATTTGGGGGATCTGGTTTAGGGGTGACCTTGCAGACTAGGGTTGAAGGTGGGACTCGAGATCCCAGGGCTCTTTTCCAGCCTGAATGATTCCATGCTCTACAGGCATGAGATGGCTCACACTTTCCCTAAACAATAAACACATGGTGCAGAGGAGAGAGGGCATGATCGCTGTTTCCCTGAGGACTGGTGTGAGTTTGAAAGACTGGGTGCTGCCAAATTTAATCTCTTGGATTTGAACAAAACTCTTCCAGACCATCGGGTTTAAAGATGCGTGACACTGCTCTCCAGGGCTTTCCCGTGTCCTGTCAGAATCTCAAGAGTTCCTCAAAACAAAAAGTCAAACACGACCATGTTACCTTCTTGCAGGATCCCGGGTCCATGACGCTGGCAAAAAGGTGAAGAGCAGACAGGTAGGGTGATAAGTGCACACGACCTGGCAGTCACTTGCACTTGGAGTGAAAACCGTGGCAAGGTCTCCTCCTTGGAAGTAGGTGTTTTCATAGATCTGAGTCACGCACTCTGACGTGGGTAACAAGACGTGGGAATTATTACGATGGGGATGTGCACAGCTTGCCGGGAGAGGGAGATGCCACTGCTCCCCTTCAACATTGACCTTGCTTTAAAACCAGCCCTTTGGCAGGACAGGAGAGCAAGTGGGGTGAGGAGTGCAGCTGCTCAAAAAGCCTTGGCTCTGCTCTCCAGCAGAAATAAAACTCTCCAAGGCATCTTCCCCTTGAACCCGAGTGCTGGAGCAGGACAGCTAGAGCCGAGGTAAAAAACACAGCACAGGGCAGATCTGCACAGCAGAGCCAGAAGGGACCAGCTCTTGGCAGGTCTCGGGAGTGACAGAAGAGCTGTACGAAGCACTACTAGGGGGAGAGCCAGCAGAAGGAAGCAGAGAGACCGACAAGACTTACAAAGATGTAAGTGAAGACAGCCCTGTTTTGTTCAGGGATGCTCTGAGGGCAGCACCACAGGCAGAGCGCTGTGCACAGCTTCAGCAGCTCCCAGCTTTTCACAAGCTTTCTAATCCCTCACACTCCACTTTGAACCTCCTCTGACTCAATTTACAGTCAAGAAAGTACCATGACAGGACCAGTGTCTCAGGATCTGTGCAGAATGAAAACGAGCTCAGCTGCCGTCTTGCATCTGCAGGAATCCATCATCAATCACAGGCTGAGCTCTTCAATGAAACCCTCTCGCATTGCAGACCTGGGCAATGAAGACACCTAAGCAGCAGCCTGTCTTCCAAAAGAAAGGTGGCAGTTATTTGACTCTAACTGAACCAGGTGGATCATTAACAGTCCTGCCTCCTGCCACAAAAGCAGCATCTGAGCAAAGGGCTGAGGCTCCTCTGCAGCTGGGCAGAGGCAGTTGCTGGACTGAGCCTCTGGCAGCCACCACCCATTACTGCCAACTTCAGAGAACTTCGACTTGTGCTGGGGAGAACCAGGGCACAGTGAAAGCAACTGAGAAGAACAACAGATTACTCCACCTCCTGCACCCCCAACTGCTGCTGGGGGTGGGATGCTGAACACACTCATTTCACAGCTATGAGCTGGATGCCCCCTCATGCCAGCAGAGAAGACTGCCCAGTGCATGGTGCTGTGCCACACGCGTCTGGTGGGTGACTACACTGTCTTGTGTCAGGCAGGAGGGATGTGTGTCACTGAACTGAGCACAGCCCAGCGGAACCAAGACAGCTCTCTTGGGAGTCCACTGCAGTTACTGATCACGGAATCACAGTACATTCGGGATTGGAAGGGACCTCTAAAGATCATCCAGTCCAGTTCCCCTGCCGCAGCAGGATCCCCTAGATCCAGTCGCAAAGAAACACGTCCAGGTGGGTTTTAAACATCTCCAGAGAAGGAGACTCCACAAACCCCCTGGGCAGCCCCTGCCAGGGCTCTCTCACAGTCACCAGGAAGAAGGTCCTTCTCACACTGATGCAGAACCTCCACCTCCCCTTCTACAAGAGCTGAGTTAGTCTGTGTGCTTATCCTAGGAACCACACGTTCACTTACCACTGCAAACGGAAGCAAGCAAGGAAATTAAATTAAAAGTCTGATAAATCCAAATCATCCTAAAAAAAGCCACAAAAACCACTCTTTAGGACATGTTTAACAATGGGCATCTCATTAGTTTCACCAAGTACCACAAGGCACAACTGCTTTGCACTTGCACTCTCACAGCACTCATTCTAAGTGACATTGAGAATGATAAATTACAGCCGTGAGGTGCAATTCCTGCCTCTTTAAAGTACTGTCCAAGAGCAGAAAAGGTCTGTCCTGCACTGAAGGAGCAATAAAGACTCTTAACGCTTGGAGAGCATTTATTCTTGCTTCGATGGGGAACAATATTCGACTAAACACCACTATCAATCCTGACTCTTCCCTGGCAGCTCCATAGATATCGCTATCAACGGAACACACCAAGTGCTTGCACTCAGTACTTGTGGGACCTGGTCTGTGGATCTTGAGCCTCTTTTTTTCCCCCCTGCATCCTACAGCTTAAATCTATGAAGGAACCAAATCAAGCAGCCACATGACACAGTCTTAAAACACATCACTACATGCTGCCTCATTGCTCTAAAAGCCCTTCCACGGCACAGAACCAACTGCAATGATTATTACCTACCTGAGCATATAACGGGTCTGGAGGAATGGGTTAAGTCTAAGCTCTACCCCAAACACACTAGAACCAACAGTGTGTGTTCAATACTTCAGTGCCCGCAGTGCTGACTGCCCGGCAATGTTTGCTCTGAACGGGTCTTCTGTCATCATCACTACTGACCTTTGCCCACCCTTTCCGAGCATGCACCACCCCAAAACCCACGTGTCACACTTCACAACAGCCAAGCACTTGCCTCACGGTGGCACTTCAAAATAAAAGGTGAATCTCTGGTTGAGTGGAGTCTCCTTCTCTGGAGACGTTTCAAATCCACCTGGCCACGTTCCTGTGCGACTGGGGGTTTGGACTGGATGATCTTCTGAGGTCCCTTCCAATCTGTGGTGTTCTGGGATTTTCTTTGTAACAGCTGTGAACCCATCCAGAAACACCCTTGCGCTCTCTCATCCCAGGAAAAAAACTGTGTCTGACCCATCATCGTAGCAAAAGAAATCTTGACAGAAGAGAGGCTATCGACTTCTTATGGCAAGGCAATCACACCTTGGAAAGAGGAGCCACCACCACCCATGATCAGAATCATCGAGATTACATGAAGCACTGCCAGGAGTGGTCTTTAGGTTTAGAGTTCAGATGCCACCCTCAGACCATCAGCAAAACCCTCATCACCAGGACAGAAATTACACACACACAGAGTTTTCATTACAAAGTATTTACTGTCCCCATTACCTTGCTCAGGTCTCACTGCGCTCACAAGACCTGCAGGGCTAGAGAAATTACACCGACCCCAACGGATTGCAGCTGAGCACAACCAGCATTTACACCCCACGCACCAGAGCTAACAAAGCACCCACTGTCCACAGTGCAGGGACCCAGCGCCTCCCTTGCAGGCAAAAAGCTCCTGCTGCTTCAGCATCAATTGCCTCTACTTCCTCCTTTCACAGCCTCAGATTGCTTCAGAGACAGTCTTCACAACAAAATACAAAAGTCATCACCTTTAGAGAGCAGCTCTGAACACAAAACCTGTGGGATCACATCAGTGCTCACAGGGGGGTTGTGGAGTCTCCTTCTCTGGAGACGTTTCAAACCCGCCTGGATGTGTTCCTGTGCGACTGGGTCTAGGGGATCCTGCTGGGGCAGGGGGATGGGACTGGATGATCTTCCAAGGTCCCTGACATTCTGTGATTCTGTGACCTAGCACTAATTTTTAATTTGGAAGTGACAGAACACTGTCCAGCTGCGCAGCTTGTTGCAGATTCTGACCCATCCTGGAGATTCAGTCAGAAACTTTCACTGGTGTTTTTCATTCTGTCACAGTAACTTCTCTATCAACCAGCAAGAAATGCTCTGTGTTGCCCTCAGGACTCTAAAAAGAGCAGGTTCCACCTTCAGCTAACACAGCAAATTCTGGTCAATCAATCACCACAGAGGAAGATATTCAAGACCCAACTGGGTCTTGATATTCAAGGAGATATTCAAGACCCAACTGGACAGGTTCCTGTGTGACTTGGTTTAGGTGATCCTGCTGTTGCAGGCGGATTGGACTAGATGATCTTTTGAGGTCCCTTCCAATCCGTAATGATTCTATGATTCTAAGTGATAAGAAATAATTACCAGTCAGTATTTCACCTAGATCCAGGCCCAGAACTGTCACAAAAAAGACTTCATTCGATATTGATGCACAGAAGTTTATTCTAAAACATTGTACTAATAGTGATTCTGCCACTGTGAAATCTCTGTGGAACCTGCACACTGCCCAGCCCAGACACACTCAGCGAGAATCACCGTAAGCATTAAAGAAAACAAGAGCACTTGCTTCAGTAGGATTGCAACTGCTAACACAGGAAGAGCCAAACTAGCCCAGAGCTTTACTTTCTCAGAACCCTCTCCTGTTTGGACCAGAAACCCTTCCCTCTGCTTCTGTCACTAATGACCTGTGAGAGAAGCCCAGCCCCAACATCTCTGCAGCGTCCTTTCAGATGGTTGTAGAAAGTGGTCTCCCCTCAGCTTCCTCTTCCTCAGATAACAGCCCCAACTCTCTCCATCTCTCCCCATCATAGAATCATAGAATCATTAGGGATTCCAGGCACTTCATCAGCTTCGTTGCCCTCCTCTACCCTCACTCCAGCCCCTCGATGTCTCCCTTGTCCTGAGGTGCCCAGAACTGGACCCAGTATTCAGGGTGCTTTGTCTTCATAGATGTAGTCATCACCAAAACAGAAAAACCAAGAGGAAGAAGATTCCTTGTTCCTTTCACAACCAAAGAAAGCTGAAAATTACCCCCTGGAGTTGGGCCTTGCAGGTGCAGGTGACCTGCCTCTCGGGCAGGTCACACCATCCCAGGCATTACTGCAACTCCCATAACTAGAAGCTGGTTGCACTGCTGCAACAGAACAGCGTCAGCGATTAGATAAGGCACGAAGGTTCTACATTTAAAGATTTGCACTTTGGAGCTGAACACGAAGTTCACCCACATTAGAACAGTAGCAAGACTCAGGGCTGTTACAAAACCATCAGCCACAACTTCAGTTCCCACAGATTGCTGGGCTGCCCCCCCATCTGATGTCTCAGCCCAAATGCATCAAAACTCCTAGGAAAGCCAACTCCCAAATTTCCCTTCATTCCAAGTCAACGTTTGGCCTCCTCTTCAGCTGGATCCACATGCCGTTATTGGGGCGAAGGATCAGTTCTCCAGCTAACCCCAGCTCTTCCGGCTTTTGGCATGAATCCACCCAAAAGCGCCGCAGGATGAGGGCCAAGAGGGTCTTCTCCTCCATTTGTGCAAAGCGCTGACCTACAAGTTACCAACCGAAGATGTTACTGTCAGGCTGCACTAGCAGCTGCCGCACTGGCACCCTCACGAATGCAGGGCATCAAGGTCTGCACGTCTGCTTTTAGCTCAAAATCAGTCTCATTGCTACTAGCGAGAGCAGGAGTATGTGGTATGAAGACATGCAGACGTGTCTGTGCAGGACAACTCTGGCTTCCCTGGGCAATCCCAGAGCACGTGGACCTCAAGTAGCAGAGGAAACAGCCAACATGGAAAGACTACAACACACAGCCTTGCCATGTCTCTCGGGGGGACTAGGGTGGGGGAAAGACAACAGCAAAGCAGGAGAAGATGCAGCACGAGAACCATGAGGAGAGACAAGTCCTGCTGTTCCACATAGGCAGAGAGGAGCAAAGGAGAGAAAACTGCTACAGAAGGGCAGACAGCCCTTCCTTCAAAGACTACTGAGCATCACAGAGATGATTTGTTAGCACAAAGTTCAATTTCCACACCAGAGAGAGGTGACGACATGATTCAAAGAGCACAGAGCATCACACCGCTGATGATTTGCTAGTGCAGGCACAAAGCTCAATTTACAGGTCAGAGCAGGGTAGACAAGCAAAAGGGGTTAATCAAGAAGAGTGTGAGGGAAAGCAGTCCCAGTGTTGTCATTCAGACTCCACTGATGGCAGGAACAGGACAAACCCCAGTGCTCAACACATGCCCTTTTCAAACCCCTGTGTGATACGAGCAGATGGATGGCTGGACATATCACAGAGCATTAGGGATGGGAAGGGACCTCACAAGATCATCCGGTCCAATGCCCCTGCCACATTAAGGTCCCCTAGATCCAGTCACACAGGAACATGGCCAGGCAGGTTTGAAACTTCTCCAGAGAAGGAGACTCCACGACAGAGTTAATTTTCTTCCCCTTAGCTGGCACAGTGCTGTGTTTTGGATTTAGCATGAGAATCATGTTAAGTGCTTACCACAAGTCAAGGACTTATTTAAGATCATGGCCAGGACTGCTGAGTCAAACTAGCCAAAGAGACACTTCACATAACAGAACATCATTCTCAGATGTGGCAGTTCAAGCACCCAGAGGCTTGTAGGGGAGACAGCACCAGAATTTGGGGAGAACGCAGCAGAGAGCGAGGTACACGACCAGTAGGCAGACCAAGCCTTGAATTTCTCACGCGCTTGCTGCTGCCACAGTTACCACATAAAAGCAACCCCATCATGTCACAAGGGCTTCCTCCCCAGCTACCCACCAATGCAGTTCCTGGGACCGGCTGAGAAGGGCACATATGCATAGGGGTGCCTTCCTTTGGCATTTTCAGGGAAGAATCGCTCAGGCCTGAATTCGTCCGGGTCAGGGAAGAACTCGGGGTCTCTATGCAGAGCGTAAGTTAAGACAAGAACATTTGCACCTTTTGGGACCTTGTACCCTCCTAAAGAGGAAAGAGGATGAGAGAAGAATGGTCAGAACAACAGCAACCAAGTGACTTTCTGCACACAACAGCATAACACAAGACATTTCCCTTTACCTAGGGAACACTGCCCCCACCCCGAGGGTACTTTAGCCGGACGGGGAGCCGCAAACACAGGGCACTACGTACGAATCCAGCAGTCCTCTTGCAAAGTGCGGGCAAACATCGGCACCGAAGGGAACAGCCGAAGGGCTTCTTTCACAACACACTCCAGGTATCGAAGATTCTTCAAATCATCCATCGTTACAGGACGGTCACTGTCGCCTGGCCAAAAACAGAGGGATGAGCAAAACCAACATTCTCCATCTTCAATTAACCAAACTCATTCCATCCTCGTGACACCCACCCCTCACATACTGATCAACATTCACGAGGTCACCCCTCAGGCTCCTTTACTCAAAGCTCAAGAGACCCAGCCTCTCCTCAGCAGGGAGACATTCAACTCCCTTCTTCATCTCTTGTGGCTCCGCACTGGGCTCTCCAGCAGCTCTGCGTCCTTCTGGAACTGAGGTGCCCAGAACTAGACACAAGATTCCCGCTGTGGTCTCAGCAGGGCAGAGTAGAGGGGGAGGAAAACCTCTCTCCATCTGCTAAGCACCCCTGTTCCGATCCACCCCTGGGTGCTGTTGGCCTTCCTGGCCACAGAAGCACATTGCTGTCTCCTGGCCATCCTGCTGGCAACCAGGACCCCCAGGTCACACAGCAAGACTGCATGGGAGAAAGCACTACACATCCATCAGCCATGCACACCTTGCCCCAAAGATGTAAGGTCAGCTGTACCCATCTAGAGACCTTCCAGCACTTGTTCCAATCATCTCCAGCTACAGACATTTCTGAAAGGGTCCCGAGGCATGTTCCCACCTCTCCCTCTCAGCTTGCAACACGTCACATCCCCACTCACAAATGAAAGCCCCGCTGCAACGTCAGTGAACGGGGAACAGAAACTCACCAAAAACCTCATCCAGTTCTTTGTGAACCTTCTTCTGGGCTTCAGGGTTACGTCCCAGCAAGTACAGGACCCAGTTCATAGCAGCTGCAGTTGTGTCATGGCCCTAGAGATCCAAATTTACAGAGACATTGGCTTTAGAGCTTTTGCTGCACTCCAGCAGGCTCTGTAAGCACTCGGGTGTGCAGGCAGCGTGGAAAGGGAGACTTCTCAGCTCTGTGAACACGAATACACCTGAAATCAGGGCTGAGGGACTCCATCCAACGTGTGACTACCAGGACTTCAGATGACTCATGATTCTGTCACTGGCCTCACACTGACTAAAAGGGAAGTGCTGAACACAACTTCCCTCTCTGCCTCCCAGAAGGTGCCTCAATGCCAGTGTCTGCACCATGCAACAGAGGTTTATTCACTTTTTTAGTTACTGTCTGGTCAACAGCTCAACACCTGAAGGGCCAATGACTACCACAACAGACACCCTCCGTAACACTTACAAAGCTCTCCAAAAAAAGAGGATAAAACTGCCCAAAGAAAGTGCTCTAATGAGACGCAGTACGGTGACCACAGGAGGACACACATCTCCTCTCCTTTTCCCTAGGTTAAGGGGATCAGCTACTGCTGTTCTGAGCATCACAAAATCTCATAAAGGAAATGAAGGGAAATGGAACCAAGAACTAACACATTAAAAAAAAAAATCATAGAATCACTGAACATTGAGGATCAGAAGGGACCTCAAAAGATCATCCAGTCCAATCCCCTCAACGTAACAGGATCCCCTAGATCCAGTTGCACAGGAACATATCCAGGCAGGTTTTAAACGTCTCCAGAGAAGGAGACTCCACAACCCCTTGAGCAGCCCCTTCCAGGACTCTGTCACCCTCACAGTGATGAGGTCTCCCCTCAGCCTCCTCTTCCTTAAACCAAACAGTCCCAACTCTCTTCATCTCTCCTCATCAGACTGATTATCCAGGCCCTTCCCCACCTTTGTTGCTCTCCTCTGCCCTTGCTCCAGCCCCTCGATGTATCCCTTGAACGGAGGTGCCCAAAACTGGACCTAGTACTCAAGGTGTGACGTCCCCAGGGCTGAGTACAGGGGGACAGTCACCTCCCTATTTTTGCTGGACACACAGTTTCTAACCCAGGCCAGGATGCCACTGGCCTTCTTTGCCACCTGGGCACCCTGCTGGCTCAGGTTCAGTTGCCTGTCCATTAGAAGCCCTGGGTCCCTCTCTGCCAGACAGCTCTGCAGCCCCCCTGTCCCCAGCCTGCACTTGTGTATTGCCCAGCATTTAGCCACAGCACTTGACTCTGCTGAATCTCAAGCTGCGGTGGGGGGAGGGGGGGGGGAACAAAACCACACACCACAACAAACCTCTATCCCAAAACACAACCCAAAACCAACTGAAGAAAGAAACCCCAACAAACCAACCAGCTCCTTGGGTACCTCAAACATGAACGTGTCCACTTCCTCACGAATATCCCTGTAGCTCAGTCTGTTTCCTTCCTCATCTGTTGCACTCAGCAGCATGTCCAGGAAAGCTTTTCTCTTCTTGGAACTGCTCGCTTCAAAGTTACCATCAGTCTCACTGTTTGCTTGCTGGGATTGTTCTTCAGCCTTCTCTGCAATGACCTGAGACCAGAACCATTCTGTCAGACACAATGGACACAGTCTGTGTCACACAGCTTTGTCCCAGCTTGTTTGAACAGCATCTGTCTGTAGCAGTTCCCAAGAGCTAGTCAGCACAGCTCTGAGCATCAGCCCACAAACCTCTTAGCTGACTTTTTCACAGAATGACAGAACAGTAGGGATTGGGAGGGACCTCCAAAATCATCCAGTCCAATCCCCCCACCACAGCAGATTCCCTAGATCAGTCACACAGGAACACGGCCAGGTGGTTTGAAACATCTCCAGAGGAGATGGGTGTCTCGTTCTGAGAACCTCTCCAGAGAAGGGTGGGTGTCAGGGGGATGGAGCCAGGCTCTGCTCAGGGGCACCCAACAACAGGACGAAGGGCAATGGGTGTGAGCTGGAACAGAGGAGGTTCCACATCAGTCTGAGAAGGACCTTCTTTTCTTTGAGGTTGACAGAGTCCTTGGAAGGGGCTGCCCACGGGAGTTGCGGAGTCTCCTTCTCTGGAGATGTTTCAAACCCACCTGCCTCTGCAACTGGATCTAGGGGATCCTGCTGTGACAGGGGGATTGGATTGGATGATCTTTTGAGGTCACTTCCAGTCCCTGATGCTCTGTGATTTTTGAGGGATGGATAAAGTGAAGTGACCAGGCAGAGGGCCCTATGTTTCCTGCTAGCCGGTGAGCTGCTCCAGTTCATTGGAATGTGCAGCACCTGGGGCACCACAAGACTTCATCAGACTCCTGTTTGACTCAGCTGTCAAGGGCCTCAAAGTCCTGCAACTCCCCTGCTTAAATATGCAGGCAGAGCTCCCGACAGCAGAGTCTGCGTTGTGTTCTCTTCATGGAATTCCTCAGCATCCTCACAAGAGATAATTCTCCTCTTAACAGATGTTGCAAGGGGGCTGGATCATACCCACAGTCCAAAGGTCACTACTGACTGCAACACTTCAACAACTAGAAGGTACCAATACAAAAAACGGAATTTATACTCTATCTGTGAAACTGTGAAGGATCTTGAGGTTCCTCTCGTGCTCTCTGCCTTCCCTGAACAGGCTATACATAGGATCTGGCCAAAGCCAAGGTCTCTTCTGTCGATCCTGGATTAGATCACTCATCCTAGGGACACAAAAATGACACCACAGAACATTTCTTGACAAAAAGTGATCTCACAGCTCACTTCACAGAAGCAAAATAGACTTCTACGTCCCTCAGTGAAACGCAGCTTGACACCTAGTGGTGGTTTAAACCAAAGGCTGTTCCTGTTTCCTGGTTTTAAGCCATCTCAACATTTCTGTGACCTGTCCCAGCATCACTAATTTGTATGATCAAGCACTGATCTGAGAAGAAAGTCATGCTCTCAGTTAGTAGGAATCCTCTTGCAATGGACATATAAATCACAAAATCATTCAGGGTGGAAAAGACCCCCGGGATCATTGAGTCCAACCACCAACCCCAGTCTGCAAGGTCACCCCTAAACCAGATCCCCCAACACTACATCTCAGTGATTTTAAAACACATCCAGGGATGGGGACTCAACCCCTACCCTGGGCAGCCCAGTCCAGGGCCTGACCACCCTATCCAGGAAGACTTTCTTCCCAACGGCCACTCTAACCCTCCCCTGTTGGAGCTTGAAGCCCTTTCCCCTGCTTCTGTCACTAATGACCTGTGAGAAGAGCCCAGCACCAGCATCTCTGCAGTGTCCTTTCAGACAGCTGTAGAGAGCGATGAGGTCTCCCCTCAGCCTCCTCTTCCTCAACCTAAACAGCCCCAGCTCTCTCCATCTCTCCTCAGATTTATTAATTCATTTAGTCTTTAGCGCCTTTTCAGCTTTCTACCTCTCACCTCTGAGCCTTGAGGCCTCCCTTCTGGCTCGCAGCAGATGAGTGCCTGACACAAGCAGCATGAACTCTACACCTACAAGGCACTCAAGGAAAACATCACCTCACCTGTAGATAGCACAAACGTAGTCAGAATCCTTGTTCTCCTGAGCACCCACGTTCTTGCCCATTGCTGTTTCTAGGAGGAAAAAAAATCAAGATTTCACAAGAGCAAAGTAAAACACAGTCCCTGTACACAAGAGGTTGCACCAGTGCCCAGGCTCTGACCATCACCATGTGCCCCCCAATAGGTAAATGCACAGAATGACAGAACCTTAGGGATTGGAAGGGACCTCGACTTATTACTCAGTCCAATAACCCACCACAGCAGGATCCCCTAAATCCAGTCACACAGGAACATGGCCAGGCAGGTTTGAAACATCTTCAGAGAAGGAGACTCCACAGCCCCTTGGGCAGTCCCTTCCAGGGCTCTGTCACCCCCACCATGAAGAAGTTCTCCTCACACAACGTGCCCCAGCTGTACTCACAAGCCTCTGTATAACTCACACTGCCACAACAACTGAATGGGACTTACCACAGATGATATCAAGAGCGCACAGAGTGATGTCTAGAAAAACATCGAAAGGTTCCTTGCCAACGTGCTTCTCTAGCTTCTCCACCAAAATACATCCTTGTTCATTCATAACCTCCAGAAAGTCCGTTAGGATTGCAAAGTGGAATGTGGGAGTGATCATCTTTCTCCGCACCCGCCACTTCTCTCCAGTGCTGCAAATTTGACAGGGATGAGGAAGGGTAAAGACTCCAAACAGCCCTTCCCCTTACATGAAGTACCCAGTGGTTCACATTCCCAGACAGACACACTGGAGATGACTGTCAAAGCTCTCCACAACACTCCTCAGAAGGAGCAGAAAGAAGCACCTTCTTGCTGCAGGTCTCTCCAGAGCAATGGCTACATTTCTATGGTCACCTTTGACAAAAGGCGGTGCCAACAAGCACTCTGGCAACAGGTACTCAAGTTTGCTCAGTACAGAGGTTCAGAGTGTAGAAGCCCCCACTGGACAGGCCAAGTGCTTGGCAGCAGATCACTGTATTGGCAGAGAATCACCACCACTTGTGCTGTCTGCAACTGCTGACCAGAAAAAATCACAGAACATCAGGGATTGGAAGGGTCCCCAAAAGATCACCCAGTCCCATCCCCCTGCCACAGCAGGATCCCCTAGATCCAACTGCACAGGAACACAGCCAGGAGGGTCTGAAATGTCTCCAGAGAAAGAGTCTCCACAACCCTCCTGGGCAGCCCCTGCCAGGCCTCTGTCACCCTCATCAGGAAGTTCCTTCTCATACTGATGTGGAACCTCTTCTGTTCCAGCCCACACCTACTGCCTCTTGGCTCCATCCTCCTGACACCTGCCCTGCACATAGTTATCAACATTAATGGGGTCACCCCTCAGTCTCTTTTTCTCCAAGCTAGAGACCCAGCTCCCTCAACCTTTCCTCAACAGGGAGATGCTCCCCTCCCTCCATCATCTGTGGCTATGCACTGGCCTCCCTCCAGCAGCTCTGTGTCCTTCTGGAACTGAGGAGCCCATAACTAGACACAGGATTCCAGGTGCAGTCTCACCAGGGCCAAGTACCGGGGAAGAAGAACCCCTCTCAATTTGCCAACCACCCCTGTTTTCATCTGGCCCAGGATGCCGTTTGTCTTCTTGACCACCAGGCAAACTCCCTCTTGCTAGAAGCCCTTGGAGAACAGTAGGAACGCTGGCCAAATTTGCTAAAGACCAAGCATGAGCACCAACAGGGAGTGAGACTCTACAGCTCTCTTATTCTCTGCCCAGAGACACATCCAGCACTCCTGCAGACCAGTCTTCTTTGTACCACGGAACCTGTGGGGTTCAAGAAGACAGCAACACATCTGCATTTCCCAGTACCTGGTCAGCAGCCCAGTGCCCAGCCACGGGTGGAGGAACTCGTAGAGGTACGATTTCTCAATGTGCTTCGAACTGTTCAGAATAGTCTATCAGAAAAATGAGAAGCAAAAACATCACTTGGTAGATGGACAGGCAGAACACTGCTTTGCACGACTGTAGAACAGACAGGAGCCCAGTGCACTGACCTCCACGCTGTCAGGGTGATACAGAACCACCAAAGGCAACGGTCCCAACCACAGCTTGAACAAGGGCCAGCTCCTGAACTCCTCGACGTACAACTGCAGCTGTTTAAAGAAACCTGGAGTGAAAAGAGCAGAAGGGAATTTTTAACGAAAGGCTTTGCTAAATAAACAAGACTTGTGGAACAACCTCTTTTCCACCCTAAGTCCTGCAGTTCTATTTTTGTTGTAGCTTCATCTCACTGCTGTGATGGACCAGCCTATTTTGTACCCAGCTATCAGCTGTCCTGAAGGGTCATCTTTTCTGGCTGCACTACTGAATGGTCTCCACTGCAGAGAAACCCCTCCTAGCTGTAGCTAAGGCAGTTTTATTTACGCAGCTCAAAGCATTGCAAAATGGGCCTTCTCTATTGGGTCGCTTGGTATCGCACCTGTGGGGAGACAGAGCTGGGGCTGTTTAGTCCGAGGAAGAGGAGGCTGAGGGGAGACCTCATCACTCTCTTACAGCTATCTGAAACGACACTGCAGAGATGTTTGCGCTGGTCTCTTCTCACAGGTCATTAGTGACAGAAGCAGAGGGAAGGGCTTCAAGCTTCAACAGGGGAGGGTTAGACTGGCCATCAGGAAGAGATTCTTCCTGGAGAGAGTGGTCAGGCCCTGGACTGGGCTGCCCAGGGTGAGGGTTGAGTCCTCATCACTGGATGTGTTTTAAAGTCGCTTAGATGTGGTGTTGGGGGATCTGGTTTAGAGCAGGGTTGCTGGTTGGACTCGCTGATCCCAGGGGTCTTTTCCAACCCGAATGATTCTGTGATTTGTGAGAGTGGTGCCATCTGACACCACTCAAAACGCTGCATCAAGATGCTTCTTTATCGGTGCAGCGTCACACCTTTCCTCAGAGACCTCACTGACAGGTCCTTCAGTTGTAGTGGATGCACAAGCGATGCCACGTGCCAACCGCAAAGCCCTGCGCGGGAACCAGTAGTATCACTTGAAACATCCTGTTTCCAATAGCTGGACTCCTGAAGTAATCCTTGGGGACCCTACACTGTTCCTGTTTGCCCCCAAAACAAATTCCTTCTCCCTGCAGCTGGCTTACAGCCTCTCTAACAGCACTCAGCAAGGGGTGCATAAACCAGCACAAACAACAGCAATGGGCTGCAGCTCTAGCAGGGTCTTTGGACAGCTGGCTGCTCCAAGACTGAACTCCATTTGATCCTTTTGGAAACCTTACTGAGGGGTTTGTGACTGCTCGTAAGGTCACTGCCAGTCTGGCAATCCAAACGGCCCCATTTCAAAGATCATCTGGGCCCCTCAGTTCCAGAAGGACACAGAGCTGCTGGAGAGAGTCCAGCACAGAGCCACAGGGATGACGAAGGGAGGGGAGCATCTCCCTGATGAGGAAAGGCTGAGGGAGCTGGGTCACTTGAGCTTGGAGAAAAGGAGACTGAGGGGTCACCCCATGAATGTTGATCAATATTGGAAGTGTGGGTGTCAGGAAGATGGAGCCAGGCTCTGCTCAGGGGCACCCAATGACAGGACAAGGTGCAATGGGTGTAAGCAGGAACACAGGAGATGCCACATCAGAATGAGAAGAACCTTCTTCCCAGTGAGGGTGACAGAACTGGAAGCAGCTGCCCAGGGCCAGTTGCGGAGTCTCCTTCTCTGGAGCCATTTAAAACCCACCTGGACGTGTCCTTACGCGACTGGATCTAGGGGATCCTACTGTGGCAGGGGGATGGGACTGGATGATCTTCCAAGGTCCCTTCCAATCCCTAATGTTCTGTGATTCTAAAGCCTTTTGGAAGAGGCGTCATTAGACACCTAAGATCAGAGTGCAGTATTTGGATATCTGTTGGACAACAAGGTTGTTTTCCTTTAATTTGGGGACCTTTGAATTTTCAACTCTGCAGAGGTCTTGGGAAGGAGTCATTTATTGCTAGTGTGGTTTCTGATAAGGCAAAGGCTTACATAATCCTTCAACATCCTGATAGTGGCCACCTCCTCTGGAACTGCAGAATGAACCTAGGTGCCCTCTGATGAGAGAGCTGAAGCTCAGAACAAGGGAAGACTAGTAGATGGCATTTAACTTGATTCACTGATATCTTTTGTTCTAATCTCTCATGCTGAGCTGACCCTGACAAGATGTGGGCTGGCTAAGTGGACAATAAAGAGGGTGTGGAGAATTGCCTGGATTGCTGAACTCTCTGATATGAAGTCCGTTTGGCAGCTGGACAGTAATCACAAACAAACATTATGGAATTGGAAGGGACCTCGAAAGATCATCCACTCCAATCCCCCTGTCACAGCAGGATCCCCTAGATCCAGTCACACAGGAACATGCCAAGGTGGGTTTTAAATGGCTCCAGAGAAGGAGACTCCACAACCCCCCTGGCAGCCCACCACAAAGTCCCATTTCTGGCTCCTGGCCATCCTGCTCTCCACCAGCACCCCCAGGTCCCTTTCTCCTCTGCTTGTCTCCAACATGCCAGTCCCCACCCTATCCTGGTCCCTGGGGTTGTTCTTGCACCACAACAGTTAACCCATCAATTTCCCAGCATTTGCTTCTGACAGCAATAAACAAAATCACTATCAGAAGTGAAGAGTTTTTCCTTTCGGCTATGAAAGCCGAGCCTCTTTTCTAAAAGCTCCCGCTGCTTCAGTCACATTGTGGTGAGATGTGTTATCAGCCACAAGCCTCACCCAAGTTTCCATAAAGAAACACAAAACAGATGGACGGCCACAGAGGGGGCAGGAAGATCCCCCAGTCAGGGTTTGTCTCTTAGGCTCACACTCATGTCGTGGATTCTTGTTCACAGGAACTTTGCTTCACAGCCGGAAAGCTCGATCTGGATGAGAGCTAAACGCCATGGAAACGCAGCACGCCACTGTGCTGCGAAACAGCATTTCCTGAGAGCTCTCTGAGCACCCGGGCCACACAACCACATTCCTCAGTGTTTGTGCTCCTCCTTACAAGCAACTGGAAACAAGTCCAAATCCAGCATCTGGAAGCCACTGTCAGACTAAATCTCCAGCCTGAAATCTCTCAGCTTTGCCTGAAAATAACCCCGTAGTTCTGCAGTTCCTCCCCCCTTCACTATCCACTCATCATACAAATCCCCCCTGGAGGCTGCCCACAGCTCCAGAGAGCTGTAGGTGATGGTGTAATCCTACCATCCCACCCACCCAGCCACAGCTCTACCACTCCAACACCTCGGCAGGGCTGGCTACTCCAGCAAAGCCCCACATGTCGCAGGGACCTCACGAGTGGGCTGTGGTGTGAGCCACCCTTACCTTCGCCGCTTGGCTCCAAAAGTGGAGCATTTCCCAGCACAGGATAGCAGGGGCTGACACCCGGGATCGGCTTCAGCATCCACCATCGCCTCCAGTAATTCATCAGGGGTGCCACGTTGCACAGAACCACAACTGTTACTAACACAGCAGCCACAGCACCCCCCAGGCGCAGCAGGTAGGGTCCTGCCATGGATTCCAGCGAGACCTCCATCGCCACCTCTCAGCCTCCCACTCCTAGCCTGGTGAACTGGCTCTCTGCAGGGCTGCCAGCCAAGTGCACTGGGACCCGGCCACAAGAACGGGAGGCGGAGCAGTCACATGGCCTCAGGGCGCAGCTTCCTGCCAGGAAAACAAACAGATGTAGAAAACCATCCTAACAAAACTCACGGGCTCTGAGAGGCTGCCTGCAAACACTTCCCAACCCCAGCGGGGGAGCAGCAGCTGCAGCAAACGGGGCCGTTCCCCATGCCCGTCCTCACCCAGCAACCCCAACTCAAGCGAGGAGCAAAGAAATTTTTCACAGGCCCGGGCAATCCTGCAGAAGGAAAAGGCACAAACTGCTGTCGACAGGAAAACGAGGCTTATGCTGGTTTGCTCAGCACTGACTCTCTCTGCCTGTTTGCAGGTGCTCTGGGAACAGCACTTTGCTGAGGAGACCTGCCCCACGGCTCACCAACACATTGCCTGAGGGGGTCTCAGGTATTTCAGATGGGGAGCACTTTCCTTCAACTGGGCGCATTGCTTCAAGGAGTTCCACAAACCAGAGCCCACAGACACGCACCATCAGCACAGCCCTGCCAAGCACCCTGGTGCCTCGAAGGTCAAACAGCCTTCACTGACCTCACTGTGGGGGGCTCAGTCACAGTAACACAGCTGGAAGCACTCGCAGCTGTGTCACAACTTGCAGAGAGTTTGGGCAGAAGCTGTACCATACCCACCCCATCAACCCTTCCACCCTTCCTGCCTCAGGAGAATCCAAGGCCTCTTTTCACTGCTGCAGGGCTGCCAAGCACCTGCTCCTTAAAGCCTCCAGTGGTCGGAAACCTGGTGTTCCAACAGAGGCTGAAGAAGCAAAGGTGGTTTAATTGTGATTCTTTAATTGTGATTCTGAGTCCAAAACTTGTGTCTTACTGCCAGTAAATCCTGCTGGAAGCAACTGAAAAACAGTGAAGCAGTAAAAACAGGGTGAAAGGCCCATGAGAAAGGAGCAGGGAACAAACATGGCAGAATAAACATTGCAAAAGCCTGTCAGCAACTGGCCAAGGTGATGCTGATAATAAAAAATAGTAGCTGTGCTGAAACAAGATGGTAGATACACCCAACGCAGAAGAAATGAAAGGCATCTCTTGAGGTCTGATTATGCCACTGAGACTTACAATCAGCATGAAACTTGGGAGATGTTCTATAGGACAGGACTCTTCTCCCAGACTGCAATAAGCACCTTTTTACACCTGGAGAGCTATGTGCCTGGTGTTGGATCTCAGCAAGCACTGCACGGGTCAGGGCATCTTTGCTTTCACACACGTTTGTAACAACACAGGTCTGCTTTTGCCCAGCTGCTCAGCCTGTGCTAAGAGAAGTCACGTCACAGAATCCCAGAACATCAGGGACTGGAAGGGACCTCGAAAGACCATCCAGTCCAGTGCCCCCCGGACATGTTCCTGTGCGACTGGATCTAGGGGGTACTGCTGTGGCGGGGGGACTGGACTGGATGACCTGTCAAGGTCCCTTCCAATCCCTAATGTTCTGGGATTCTAAGACACATTTTGGCAGCATTTCTCTGTGTCCTTCTCAACATCTATCTAGTAGAGGAGGGAGCACTCAAACAGAAGCATCATTTGAACACAGCATGGAAGACAACTTCAATATGAATTTTGAACATGACTGCGATTTTCCCCTGAGATTTCTGAAGAAACTGCATCAAACTGACCTGCAACAGTAGGAAATCGACTTCCCAAAGCAAAAGCATGTTCCTTTCTCACATAGTAACCATAACATCAACTCTGCCTAAATGTAATGTAGCCAAAGAAAAATACGCAGCCAGGAGAGTAATTCAAAACTGCTTTCATTTACTCAAAAGGGTGCACAAAGGAGGAGGTGGTGCCAAAAGTTCCTGTTTGAAAGTATAAATTTTATATGAGACAGATGTTTGGATGGAGAGAACATCTTCAGCATTGAAGACACATCAACAACTGGGAACAGGACCTCACAGCCTAAACATACCTTACTTGCTTCTGAAGCTAGAGTAACACTTCTCTAACAGAAGATATAAAAAAAAAGAATACCTGAGAGGAAAGTGCAGCAGCAGCATCTTGACTGCAAACAGAGCACTTGTGCTCAAGCATTTTTTTCACTTTGCTCTAATATTTAGTCTAACCTCTGGTCAGACAGCTTTAGAAGGCAGCAATGCTGGCACCCAGAAGGCTGCAGGGCTCAGCAGAAACCAGCACAGTGCACGTGTTCTCTGTTTGTAAGATACTAGCTGGTGAAACTAGTGCTTCAGTCTTCCGCTCAGTGCAAGGAGCTCTGTTTCTTCCTACATCAGGTTAAGTAACCTGAAATCTCTTCCTTGAGGTTGAAGGATTTCTCTGCAAGAATTTGTGGTGAGGCTGAGAGCCTAGAAAAGATAACACGTTGTGTTAGAATCTGCATGACACAGCAAGATTCTGCGAGTTCATTTAATCAGCCTGCTCAGACAGATTTTTCAGCCGCCCTGCTTCTTGCACCATCTTTTACAGAGTTATGCCAGTCAGATGATCATTTCCACTCTGCGTACGCTATGTACAAGTGCTCTGTTTGTCTGGAAGCTTCTCGAGTTGAAGCGATTCCAAACCAAGTGCTTGCACACAGTGTACAAGCACTCAGATCCCTAAGGAATTAGCTCGTTAGCTTTGCCGTAAGAATGGCTTTAAACAAGGCACACAGGGCCAGTGCCACACACGGACTGTGTTGCAGTTTGACACCGGGGGTTTTTAAAGGTCTTTAAAAGCTTTATACTTGGGTGACAAAAGCACACTGCCTTCCCCCTGCATCCAATACAACTACGGAGTGATACAGTTAACATGGACTTGTGTGGCTACTCTAGCAGCTGCAAAACAGACAGTTGCTGTAGTTACTGGTAAATATGCTGAAATCTGCAGAATCACAGAATCATTCTGCTTGGAAAAGACTCTTGGGATCATCGAGTCCAACCACCAACTTTACTCTGCAAGCTCACCCCTAAACCAGATCCTCCAACACCACAGCTAAGCAACTTTTACACTCATCCAGGGATGGGGACTCAACCCCTACCCTGGGCAGCCCAGTCCAGGGCCTGACCACGCTCTCCAGGAAGAATTTCTTCCTGATGGCCAGTCTAACCCTCCCCCCGGTGAAGCCTGAAGCCCTTCCCTCTGCTTTTGTCACTCATTACCTGTGATAAAACATGAGGGTGAATCCTTTTTCTTTCATGTCAGAAAAATACACAATCCCTGCAGGATTCCCAGCAGTCAGCGTTAAGGCCATAACGCACCAAGTGGTAAGAAACTTCAAATCCAAACTTAAAAGATTGTGCCAAGAGCACAATCTTGTTCTTTTATGCCAATACAGCTCTCCCCGAGCACTTCTCATAATACAGACTATGAGGTTTTGGAGGTCTTTTGCCTTCCAAGTGATTCTTACTTTGCCTACCTATTAATAAGCCTTGACCTGTCCCTCTGTGGTTTGCAAAATCCACGGGAGTCAGGGATCTCTTCTGAGAGGTGTCTGACTGTCAAAAGGAAAGACATACTATTAGCTAGTGTGGCACGCTTCTCTACTCAAATGGTTTAGAACAGCTTTTCTGATCTAGTCCAGCAGAGTGGGTCCTACAGAGGGAAAGCTCCATGCAGTATTAAAACTGCACACTGCTAGTGCCCAGACAACCTCAAAGGAGCTCCTTGATCCATCAGACTTGAAAAATATCTCTTCCTCATAGACTAGTCCTGTTTTCCAAGGTCTCACACCTTCCTTTTAATTTCTCCTCTCTGCAGGTAGCAGGAATCCTTGTACATCAGAGATCAGGAGACACTCAGCAAATGAGACCAGCATCGGGCATGAAGGGCAGCTTTTCCACTTTTCCATCTCTACTTACACTGTGGCAGACCCTGAACGTGTGGGTTGTGTTTGGCCTTGAAAACTGCTGAGCAGTAAGAGTTCTTTCTCTAAGCGGTCGTTGCTCTGTGCTGCCAGGTACTGCACTTGACACTCTGCTACGAGCACATCGTTCTCGGTGCTGGGGGGATTAAAAAGAGCATTAAGAGACTGTAGCAGCTGAGTGGTTCAGTTAATACATTTTCCACTGCCATTAAGAAAAAAAACCCTCAAGGAGAGGGAAGAAGGTCCTTCTCAGATTGAGCTGGAACAGAGGAGGTTCCACATAACACCTACTGTCCCCTATCACTAGACAGTACAACAAGGAAGACAACTTACAGAGCTCTGTTGCAGATGAGGTACTGAAAGATACTGTTCTACGGCCTCCGAGTTTATTGGTGGTAGCTTGCAACAGGTTGTAGATGCACGAGCAGAAGATAAACGATCTGAGCTGGCACCCCTGAAGAATCATAGTTTCTCTTTTAGAGAAATTAATGTTAAAAGACTTCTTCACTGAAGCAACATTATTTAAGCAGCACATTTCTTTGTAGAGCTCAGGTACAAACACTAACAGCAATGACAACCAAACAAGGCAACGTCTCTCCTCAAGAATCACAGTTCTTTTTCTCTCTGAATTCTCGAGTAAGTAATAAAGCTCAGGTAAAATCCTACACTGCTGTAATTTCAGTCACGTTCTGAGGAAAGCAAAGAATAAAATGAGAAAACTCACAATTTAGTCCCCCTAAGGATTTCACCACTGTACATATTAGGAGCTTTTGAGGACAGTTGGTCAGAAGTGAGAGAAGGTAACCTACGATGGTTTGGTAGCTTCCTAGAAGATGACAGCAGTACCCGAGATGATGAGAGAACACTGTTATCAGCAATTCTCCCCAACCTTGTGTGCATTGAATTTGGAGCACTGGAGCCAATTCTGGGCTGTTTGTCTTCTTGATCATTCCTAGGCAAGAAAGAAAGAGAATGACATAGAATCACAGAATGGTAGAGGATGGAAGGGACCCTCTGGAGATCATCCAGTCCAACCCCCCTAACTAGAGCAGGATCCCCTAGAGATCACAAAGGAACACATCCAGGTGGGCTCTGAATGAATCCAGAATAGACTCCCCCACTTAACTGAGCAGTCTGTTCCAGAGCTCTGTTCCCCTCACCACAACAAAGCTTTTCCTTACGTTCCACCTGACTATGTTCCAATCAATGTCCATTGCCCCTTGCCCTATCGATGGGCACCACTGAGAAGAGCCTGGCCTCATCCTCCCGACACTGTCCCTTTAGATATTTATAAGCATTGATCCCCTCGGTCTACTCCTCTCCAGGATAAGCAGCCTCAGCTCTGTCAGTCTCTCCTCCTAAAGAAGACACTAGCCCCCTGACCAGCTTAGTAGCTCTGAAAGGGAATGAGAGAAAGAAAAACAAATGAAAGGATTTCTCAACAGAATATCATTGCGGTCTCTACAAATCATTGTCACATCACCAGCACACAAAGGAGATGATTGCTGCCTTACTGTCTCTTCATAAAGGAAGATCTTTTGACATCGAAAATGTCAATGCAGACACCTACTGTCCTTTGTCTGCTGTGGCAACAGGCCTCTGTTGGAGAGGTTTTGCTTGAATTGTCATCACACCATCCAAATCAGTGCAGAAGTTGCTGGAAAAACGGGGAACCTAGTAAAAGCAATAAGCACTCGTGAACCTTCACTGGTTTTCGAAGGAAGACCTCAAAAAGAATGTAATTAGGAGCTGTTTTACTTGTTTCTTCGAAAAGCTGCTGTTCAGATGATTCAGTAGAAGCCTCAATGCACACGAGGCAGATACACTGCTTTGGTGACTTGACTACGACTTTTAGAAACAGAATTAAGTTAGTGCATTGCAGATCCAGTTGTAACATCAGCTGCAGTTGAAGCTGGAGTTCAATTCTGTTTGCCCTCAGCACAGAGCCAAGTCACACATTCAAGCAGTTTAATCCTTCTGCTTGCTGGGACCAAGCAGGGACCAATGGGGAGCACCAAGACAGCTCTGCTACCTCTTCCCAGTTTCTTACCGTGCTACCTAGGAAGCATAGGTAGCAGATGAAACAGATGAAACAAGCAGATGAAAGAGAATGCAGTTGCTTGAACTGACTAGAGAGACACAGGAGATTACAAACCCCAAAACCAAACAGAAAAAGCACCTGGAAATGAAAGAATGTACAATGACAGGAGGTAACAGAGAGGAAGCAGTAAGGGAGACAAGAGAAGGCACTGGCAAGGCCTGCTGTTTGGGATGCTGGCAGGTGCACTGCTGTGCCCCTTTTCACAAGTGGAAAAGGAAAGTAATGAGGGCCTGAAGCTCTGAGGGTTGAGAGTAAAGCACTTCCAGCTGCACCTTCACATCCCTGCAGGGCAGGGAGTAGCTTGAATTGTCTTCTTAATTCTACCAGGAGGAATTGATTGGACTACAATGGAACTAGAATTAATAAGGACAAATGCAGTCTCTGAAGTGTTTTCTTGTGAACCACTTTCAGTAATGTCTTTGTAAAAAATGGCAACTTTAAGCACCATCAAAGTAGATGTTAGGATTACTGGGTTTTTTTGGATTTAGGTTGGACTGGATGATCTTTAAGGTCTTTTCCAACCTTATCATTACTGTGATACTGCGATACAAGTGATAGCAAACAAAAATGCTATTTTATCACAGAATTATCACCGGATCACAAGACATTAGGGATTGGAAGGGACCTCAAAAGATCATCCAGTCCAAGCTCCCCACCAAAGCAGGATGCCCTAGATCCAGTCACACAGGAACATGGCCAGGGGAGTTTGAAACGTCTCCAGAGAAGGAGACTTCACAACCCCTCTGGGCAGCCCCTTCCAGGGCTCTGTCACCATCAATGGGAAGAGGTTCCTCCTCATATTGATGTGGAACCTCCCATGTTCCAGCTCACACCCACTGCCCCTTGTCCAGCAGAGCCTGGCTCCATCCTCCTGACACCCACCCTGCACATATCTATAAACATTAATGAGGACACCCCTCATGCTTCTTTTCTCTAGGCTCAAGAGCTCCAGCTCCCTCAGCCTTTCCTCAGCAGGGAGATGCTCCCCTCCCTTCATCATCTCTGTGGCTCTGTTCTGGACCCTCTCCAGTAGCATTGTGTCCTTCTGGAACTGAGGGGCTCACAATTGGACAAAAAGACCTCTAAGATCATCAGGTCCAGCCTATGACCTAACGTCTCCACATCAGCCAGACCACTTAATCACCCTTCAAAGGAGATGATCTACATTAAGTACAGCAGACTGGTTAGGAAACAGTGCATTTTCAACCTCTGATCAGTACCCTGCCAGAAAAAGAGAATGCTGTTTAATCATGCAGGATGGAAAAGACCCTTGGGATCAGCAATCCAACCACCAACCCTACTCTACAAGGTCACCCCTAAATCATATCGCCCAACACTACATCTTTTAAACTCATCCAGTGGTTTATTTTTACCTGTGAGGAAACAAAATGCAACCCTAAAGATCCACTTCGTGCTTCAGAGCCTCTGGAAAGGGGAACACCTCCAGCACCTGCTGTCATACAAATGACTGGCAAAGGGGGCAGTTTCGCTGTGACAGCCTTCAGTCGTCCCACCTGTTTGTCACACCCTGTAGAACAGCAAAACACCAAGCAGAAGGAATAAAAGTTCTTTTGCCTGTTTACCAGACATCACTTGTTGGGATCCAACCAATGTTACACTTCGCAATAAATAAAGATTTTCATGCAGAACCACAGCCGTTCAGGTTGGAAAAGACCCTCCAGATCACTGAGTCCAACCATCAGTACAGCTTTACGTTTCCATGGTCTTTAAAAACTACCATCAATTCTGCTGTTCTGGAGCAGGATCACTTGTTTCAGCCTTCTCTGATAGTGACAAGCAAGTTGGTCTATTCAAGTAGAGTTGGAAGAGGCTGTTTGCTTAATCACAGAACCATTAGGGATTGGAAGGGACCTCGAAAGATCATCCAGTCCAAACCCCTGCCACAGCAGGATCCCCTAGAACCAGTCACATAGGAACATGGCCAGGTGAGTTTGAAGCGTCTCTGGAAAAGGAGACTCCACAAGCCCCCCAGGCAGCCCATTCCAGTCTGATCTGATAAAAAACACATCTGAAAACACCAAATACCTGTGGGACTGGTTTCCCAATTTTTTTTAATCAGTTCCTCCAACAGTCCAATTACATTGTTCCAGATACAATCAAAAACTTCAGAAACCACAGCATCTTTGATACAGGCGTCGGGAGAAATGGGGGGAATGCCATGCTTAGTCCTCTTCTCAGCAAGATGCATTTTCTTTTGTTCCCAACTCTCATCATCACTAGAAAGTGAAGCAAATTCAAGTGGATTCTCACAGGGTCTGAATTTCTTTTCCCCCCCCTCACTAACAGACCGCACGACAGAAGTGTCATTCTATTTATTCTGTATGGAAGAAAAGCCAGTCGGGTGAATCAGAAAAATCACAGAATCATTCAGATTGGAACAGAACCTTGGGGTTAATGAGTCCAACCATCAATCTCACTCTACAAGGTTGCCCCTAAACCAACACTACACCTAAGTGACTTTTAAACACATCCAGGGATGGGGGCTCACCCACCTTGAGCAGCCCATTCCAGTGGGATCTCTGTGCACAAAACAAGTGGTGCCATCAGACATATTAGTTTCTCTGACATGGGAGACACCTGAACCACTAGCAAGACAACATACCCAATGTTCCCCATTTCCACCGAGTGCTCTGACCCTTACGCTACTCAATGCAGGGGCAGAAGGATCTGTATTTTACATAACAGAACCAGTTTACGACCCCTGATTGGGCTCACTGATAATTTTTCATTATGTTCTTCAAAAATACATATCTGTTATTTACATCTCCTCGTTGTCAAAGGCAAGATATTCTTCTATTTGTCCATCCGCATCATAGATTTCCTCTTCCAGGAATGAATACATGGATGGCTCCGAGACAGAAATCCTTGTGGAACTTGAATCTTGTGATTTATGCATTGGAGATGGTGTTGGGATCAGTTTGGAGCCAGAAATGCAGAGTCTGAAAAGTTATCAACAAAATGAGAATTCAATATTGAAAGAAATAAAGTGCAGACTTCACTGTACTGAAACATTTCAGTAACACAACAGAAGTGTTTGTCTGAGGAGGGGAGACCAAAGAGAAAATTTCAGAAGTTAACATACCCTTTCACATCATTAACACATCCACGGAGGCCTGGAGGGCACTTAGTGTCCACACAGCTACCGCTGCTGCTCTTAAATTCCTGAAAGCCTTCATCCTTTGGCAACAGGATCTGCTTCCCTAGAACTCTGAATGAAAAGCAGAGAATGAGCGATGCTTTAGATGGAAACCCCAAACCATATGTATCAAGAACACAAACACCTTTAAGCAGTGGGCAACATAAGAGTGCATCTTGCATTTACCTTGAAAAAAGCAACATTTGGAGGGGGAAGGGCATGTTGCATTAATGTCGCTAACCATGTGAGGGGTGGGTGTCAGGAGGATGGAGCCAGCCTCTGCTCAGGGGCATCTAATGATAGGACAAGGGACAATGGGCATAAGCTGGACCTTCTTCCTAGTGAGGGTGACAGAGCCCTGGAAAGGGCTGCCCAGGGCGGTTGTGGAGTCTCCTTCTCTGGAGACATTTCAAACCCAACTGGCCATGTTCCTGTGCAACTGGATCTAGGGGATCCTGCTGTGGCTGAGGGATTGGACTAGATGACCTTCCCAGGTCCCTTCCAACCCCTGATGTTCTGTAAGTTCCTTCTAATATGGATGTGGAACCTCCTCTGTTTCAGCTGACACCCACTGTCCCTTGTCCTATCTGTCACTTACAAAGGCAAAGCACTACCCCACAGTGCAACAGCAACTGCTGACCCTGGTGTTGTAAGCAGCAATAACCAGGCTGCCCAGATTTTCTGCAAAACAGTTCTTGTTAATCTTAGATCTGTTCTATTTTTTGCTGGGTTAATGCCACATATTGTTTCACAGTGATTTGAACAGCCTAGGAACATTCAGGATGTGCAGCAGGTGTGAGGCACGTGGACACCTTCATTTTTCCCCACCTGCTTTTGGAATCAAGTAAAGAATTCAGAGTGAATTCAAGTAAAGAATTCAGAACATACCAAGAGCAATTCATACTACAGTATCCAAAACAAATTGGTGACAACTGGTTAAAACTAGTACTAGCAAGAGATTTCTTTACCTTATATGAGGAAATTGCTCAACCCAGTCTGCACACTCTTCCTGCAGGCTCCGAGTCTGGGAGGTCACTTTTCCTTCAAACAGCATTTCATCAATCTCCCAAAACAACTGATGCACTCTCTGTGTGTTGGCTTTATCAAATTCCTATGGAAGAGTCACAGCTATGTGTAAAGACACATGTATGGTTGTCTTAAAAACCACCACATTGAGACAGGACAATTTGGGCAGATGCACCAGAATATCTCAAAATGGATGGTAAGGATCCCTGCTTTGGAGACACAGTTTATAGAATCATAGAACCATTCAGGTTGCAAAAGACCCCTGCCATCATCAAGTCCAACCATCAACCCTACTCTACAAAAGCAGGCCTGAAAGGTCAGCCTAACAGGCTCAACCACCCTCTCCAGCATTTACAAAACCGAGCCGAGAGCTAAGTGCTCACTGAGACTAGGCCATCTACACACACACTCACGAACACACTTTAGTACTCGAGACACTGAAAACAGCTCCATTTAGACTGTGTCTGCATCATGCACTATTTGAAAACACATATTTCCTAGTCCACTTAGAACCAGAAACCTAACTTGCCTGGTAAAAAGGTTTGTTTTCCCCCAACTCCATTACTTGCTATTTTTATTCAATTTTTCTTTGCTACGCACCAACAGCAAGCAGGAACTGCTTCTTAAATGTCCAACTAACATTCTTACGAGGCTATAATGAATTAAAGGGTTAACTCTGGCCACAGGACATGTGCTGCACATCCATTTTCTTTACAAATTAATGTATTCTACAACATTTAAGTCCAGCGAAAAGACCTGGGACATACATCATCCCTCCAGGAGTAAAATGAGCTTCTGTCAGTAGACAAACCAGTAGTACAGCTGTTTATCCCAGACCAAGAACTGTTCAGCTCCGTGGGTGTTATGCGACCACTAGATGAAAGCGATGAGAGCGTTTCACTGTGAAAAGACAACAAATTAAAATTTATAACACACCGGTTCTCTGTATAAACATTTAAAACACAACACAACTGATCACATAAATGGACAGCGAAACATACTGGATGCAAGATTTTCAGGACATGCTGTTAGAGCCAGCGAGACGATGTGGAAATGAGTGCTTTACAGAGCACAGAGTGCATGCTCCCGTTTGTACCGTTTAATGCCTTAAAGCAAGCAACTCCTTTCTCCTGCCTCCTGCCTTTGTATCTATGGAGAGCAGCGCAACTGTAAAGACAGTCTGGAATATATCCACAGGTATATTCACAAACACGTGCAAAGCATTTCCACATCTAATGATTGGTTTAGTTTTCTTCAGCTCACAGGCAAATCAAAACTGTAAGGTCACCACAAGCCTTCTTTAAACCTATCAGGAGCTACTGCAAAAAAATTACAGAAAGCTGAGCGTAACATCTCTGCAAAGGTTTCAAACAGCCTTGAGTTATCTGCACACAAAGTGTTTTTGCTGCTAGACCGAGTATACCTTCAAAACAGAGAATCATTCAGGTTCGAAAAGACCCCCAGGATCATCAAGTCCAACCATCAACCCTACTCTACAAGGTCAGTCCCAACACTGCATCTAAACGACTTTTAAACTCATCCAGGATGGGGACTCAACCACCACCCTGGGTAGCCCAGCCCAGAGCCTGACCACTCTCTTCAGGCAGAATTTCTTCCCGATGGCCAGTCTAACCCTCCTCTGTTGGAGCTTGAAGCCCTCCCCTCTGGTTCTGCTGCTAATGACCTGTGAAAGGAGACCAGCACCAGCACCTCTACAGTGTCCTCTCAGATAGTTGTAGAGAGCAATGAGGTCTTCCCTCAGCCTCCTCTTCCTCAGACTAAACAGCCCCAACTCTCTCAATCTGTCCTCATCAGATTGACTCTGCAGGCCCTTAACCAGCTTTGTTGCCCTTCTCTGCACTTGCTCCAGCACCTCTAACAGAGCTCTAGCTGGTCCCTGCCAGCTACCTCCCACCCTGGGATGTATGAAAGCAAAGGCAGTCAGACAAGTTCTGACCAGTGCTGACAGGAATGAAACGTCTTGAAAACATAATTGACCTGCAATGCTGGTCTTTGACCATGAAGTCTGACTTCCCTTCCTGGCTTAACTGGTGCCTTTCACCAAGTTTGAAAATTACAAACCCATCACACAAACCACAAGTCAAGTTCAAACCTTCTCAATCCATTTACATTCTGCATTCCATGTAACACGCGGATTTCTACACACAGAAATGCCCTCACATGGAAATCACTGCACTGGCCAAAGTGGAAAACATTGCTAGCAACATATTCACAGAACCACAGAACAGTAGGAGTTGGAAGGGACCTCGAAACACCACCCAGTCCAATCCCCCTGCCACAGCAGGATCTCCTCAATCTTCTGAGCAATTAATCTCATACAACTATCAAATAATCCCTGAAGTTAAATTCTTTCCTGAACATTTGTCATTCCCTAGAATGACTTGTGAAAATGAACAGCAATGTCTAATCAGTTATTCAAGGCCAGGGTGCATTGCTGAAGTACTGTTTAAGAAGTGAATGCCTACCAACTGGAATTGTCGATGGCTTCCTGCACATTGCTCTCAAAAATGGCTGGAAGAGACTCTCCACTTTGTCCAGAAAGACGATTTGCAGAACCTCTAGACAGTCCCTTCCTATGAACACAGAAACACATCAGTCCATAACATTAAATAGGAGCAACTCAACCTTCCGCTGGTGAAAAAGAAGAAAACCAACTGCAACTCTTGAACAAACCAGAAGCAAAACCATTTGCGTGAAGCACACTCACTTTTACCTTATTTATGTAAATATTCTTCAGTTCTGCCCTTAAAACACTGCACAAAGCACACAAAGCATTAGGGATTGGAAGGGACCTTGAAAGATCATCCAGTCAGATCCCCCTGCCACAGCAGGTTCCAGATGTACTGGAACATGTCTAGGTGGGTTTTAAACATCTCCAGAGAAGGAGACTCCACAACCCCCTGGGCAGCCTGTTCTAGTGCAGCAGCACCTCACTATGAGAGGAACAGAGCAAAGGCACAATCCAGTCCTTGTCGGTGGTTATTTGCCTCCGTGTTTCTGTTCAACCATTGACACAAGTGCCAAGCACACAGTTTATTAAGTGAACTGCAAACCCGGCTGTTTTATGTTAACTAAGCTATTAGCACATCAAGGAACACTGGCATATTGTCACGGGCCACAAAGCCTGTGTCTCCCGTATCACAGCATCCCAAAACATCAGGGATTGGAAGGGACCTCGAAAGATTATCTAGTCCAATCCCCTCACCAGAACAGAATCACCTAGACCAAGTCACACAGGAACATCAAAGATTTCTTAACACTCTATTAAATTGGAGTTAGAACTTGCTAAAGTTATGCTTTTCCAGTACACAGGAACGCTACAGCCTGTCTGGGTCTCCAAATACCTAAGCACATTGTCAAACTTTTAAACCTCTTCAGAATCTAGTCAAATACGTCAAAATGTTCCTCAAAACCACTTACACAGCAACAGATTACTTCTGTGGATGGTTTTGATTTCAAAACGCCCCAGTCATAACAGCAAACAGCAACAGGATTGCCTCCCAAGTACATTTGTGAATGAGTAACTGCAAGGACACAGCTGACAGCTTGAGCTTCCTTGATTCCATTAGCCAGGAACTGTACATTGGCCCTGTAACGGTCAGGATTATTCTCCTTGCTTTGTGCTCTTTCTCGCCTTCGTGCAGATTATAAAGACATGTATGGAATCACGGAATCATTCAACTTGGAAAAGACCCTCAGGATCATGGAGTCCAACCATCAACCCAACGCTACAAGGTCACCCCTAAACCAGATCCCCCAAGAGTACATCTAAAGGGCTTTTAAACTCATCCCAAGATGGAAATTCAAACAACACCCTGAGCAGCACACCTCTTACTCCCCACTCAAACTGTGTGACACACCATGGTCCTTATTATGCCCTGGCTAATGAGACCACCAAAAACCTACTACAATTCTAAACTTCTCACCAGGGAGAATCCTTAATGGCAAATTATTGGAGGCTGAGACAACAGCAGTAGAGAACATCATCAGGGGCTTGCTCCTCCTTCTTTCCTAGGCACTTGCTTTTGGGCACTGAGAAGCAAGAGGCCCTATGACAACTGGGACAGTCCAGTCCAGTGAAAACTTCATTTTGGCCTAACAGCAAGCTCTCTCTCCCAGAGAGCAACTGGGAGCTCGGAGCCTATCTACTACACAGAAAGCTGGTTCCCTCTGTTCACACACATCCCCCTCCCTGCCACTTCACTTGCTTTGTTACTGCCCACGCAATCATCTACATGTTTCTTGATAAAATCAGAGATGAGCCTTGTCCTTGTTTTTTCCAACTGAACACCAAGACCAAGCCTCCTCACTTCACTGCTCACCCCTTTACCTGGCCAATTAGCTTGAACTGCTCAAGATGATCCTGAAGGCCCTTCCCAGTCCAGATGATTCTACACAGTCTACAGGTTAGGGAGCTGTTGAGATGAGGGCTGGTCTTTTTGATCCTCGAGCTCTTTTCCAGCCAGGATGATTCTATGATTCTGTGTAACACATCTGGAGGAAGGAACTGTTCACTGCTGCCCTGGTTCCTATTGCAGTGATTCGCCTGTGCAAGAACCCCTTTCCTTCTTGTACACCAGCTGCTGCTTTTACTGTTCCAGCGCCTCGGCACCCTCATAGCAAGGAATTTCTTACTGAGGCCTGATCTAAATCTCCCCTCTTTCAGCTTGAAACTGTTGCCCCTCATCCTTGCACCAGAGCTCTTCTTTGAAGTCCCTCTCCAGCCTTCCTGCAGCCCTCCTCAAGAACTGGAAGGCTGCTGTCAGGTCCCCCCGGAGCCTTCTCTTCTCCAGGCTGAACAGCTCGAACTCCCTCTGGCCGCCCTCACAGGAAAGGTGCTCCAGCCTCACACCGTCAGCCTCGTTCTACCTCAGGGGGCACCTCACGCAGTCCAGCTCCTCCCGACCCTGTGAACCACCTGCCGTTAGCAGATGGGGCAGCAAACGCGGGCAACAAAACGAAACGAATGGAAAAACCCTCCCCAGCACGTCCCCGGCGCTGCGAGAGAAGGCCGGGCACGGCAGCCGCTGCAGCCCCGACCGCAGCGCCCGCAATCACTGCCGGCTCGGGATGATGACGGAGCGAAGCCCTAGCGGATGCCCGGCTGCAGCCGCCCCGGCAGGGGCGCGGCCGCCGCCGACCCCGGCCCCGCACTCACCCCACGACGAGCAGCCCCCGGACGCTGCCGCAGTGCCCCGGGCCGGCGCCCCGCGACCCGGGCATGAGGTAGCGGCAGAGCACCTCCGGCCTCCGTCTGTTGCAGGGTGGCGAGGAGGAGGAGGAAGCGGCCCGGCGGCCCCTGCCTCCGCCCCGCAGGGTGGCTGCGCGCAGGGTGCCCCCTCGCTCCTCGGAGGCAGCGGCTGCCCCTCCGCACACACACGCCGTTCAACCCCTCACCCTCCCCTCTGCACACTCGACAACAGACAGCTCAATTCAGGGCCTTTCGGCGCAGAGGGCTTCCCTCGCCTTCACAGAGACACAGGCGTCACACTGTGCCGCAGAACTGCCTGTTTTCCTCCTCAATCGAGCTCTCGAGCCTCCCTCCTGCACATCACCGACCTCCCATCGGCGACAGGCAGCTGCAGAGCTGGACTCGACTAGCTCTATCTGTAGCTCCAGCACACAAATCCTGGGGCCTACATGTTTTGATGAAAGTCTCTTAGAGGAGCAGGTACATCTGCCCACAGCAAAGAATTCTTACTGGGAGAAAAGAGAGGGAACATGAAAAACGATGACAATTAGGACCGAAGAAGTATGGCATCACAGAACATTAGGGAATGGAAGGGACCTCAAAAGACCATCCAGGCCAATCCCCCCACCACAGCAGGATGCCCTAGATCCAGTCACACATAAACATGTCCAGGAGGGTTTGAAACGTCTCCAGAGAAGGAGACTCCACAACCTCCTTGGGCAGCCCCTGCCAGTGCACTGTCACCCTCACTGGGAAGAAGGTCCTCCTCATAGTGATGTGGAACCTCCTCTGTTCCAACTCACACCCACTGCCCCTTGTCCTATCACTGGTTGCCCCTGAGCAGAGCCTGGCTCCATCCTCCTTACACCCACCCTTCATATATTTATCAATATTCATGGGGACACCCCTCAATCTCCTTTTCTCCAAGCTCAAGAGACCCAGCTCCCTCAGCCTTTCCTCATCAGGTAGAGGCTCCACTCCCTCCATCCCCTCTGTGGCTCTGCACTGGACTCTCTCCAGCAGTTCCATGTCCTTCTGGAACTGAGGGGCCCAGATCTGAACTATACCAACTTTAAAGATAGGCTTATTTGTCTGCAATAATCTCCTTTTTCTGCAAATTTTGAATGCCTTTCCAAATGCTAGAGCTTTTAATGTCACATGAGCTGCCTAAGTGCTAGACCTATAGTTAAACCTGTTTCTAATCCTGACTCACTGTGAAAATATAAACAGAAGTATCACAACCAGTTCTGGAAAACACAAACTACTTCTGAGAACAAGATGTGCTGCTACTTATAGCAGTAAGTATGACTTGTTAATGTAAATTATAAATTAGCATTAATAAAAATACTATCATCTTAATTAACTGCAATACAAAAAATGTTAATGAAGGTCTTTGAGAAGGTGTTTTCTTTCTTTGGATCTGATAGGAGGCCTTTACTGCTGCAGGATCAAGTGTCTGGACAAAGGGAGAAGCACCCTAACAAAATAGTTGGAAGAGGTCCACAAGACTTTCCCTGGGTATTCTTGATACTGTTGTACATTAGGGATTGGAAGGCACCTTGAAAGATCATCCAGTCCAATCCCACTGCCACAGCAGGATCTGCTAGAACCAGTCGCACAGGAACATGGCCAGGTGGGTCTGAAACGTCTCCAGGGAAGGAGACTCCACAACCCCCCTGCACAGGCCCTGCCAGGGCTCTGTCACCCTCACTGAGAAGAAGGTCCTTCTCACATGGATGTGGAACCTCCTCTGTTCCAGCTTACACCCACTGCCCCTTGTCCTATCACTGGGTGCCCCTAAGCAGAGCCTGGCTCCATCGTCCTGACACCCACCCTTTCCATATTGATCAACATTCATGGGATATCCCCTCAAGCTCCTTTTTTCCAAGCTCAAGAGCCCAGCTCCCTCAGCCTTTCCTCATCAGGGAGATGCTCCATCATCTTCGTGGCTCTGTGCTGAACTCTCTCCATCAGCTCTATGTCCTTCTGGAACTGAGGGGCCCAGAACTGGACACAAGATTCCAGATGTGGTCTCAGCAGGGCAAAATGGATTATTTCATTTATTAAGCTGTTACTGCTGATTAAATTGTTATTAATGAAAGTACAGCAGCCATGAACAGTGCTAAGTCATTTTAAACTGGAATAAGACTTGTAGCAGACGAACTCTGGATAAGGAAAAGTTTACTCTGTGTAACTATCTATGATCTCTTATTCTTTGATTCACAAATTCAAATTAGAACTCTGGGCAAGGAATGCCAAACTTTTCAATATTTAATTAAGAAGCTTCTTCTAAAAGCTTAAGTGGAACCACCTAATTGGAAATGCTAATGTGGAGGTATAGACTTTCTTTGTCGAAGTGATGTATCTTATTCCTTCTTTATATCTTTCTGGTTCTGCCTTGTTTTTCTGAAGCCAGACAATACCCGATTAGAATAAGCTTGGCTGCTATGAATAGAATATTTGAAGTGCCCCCATGCATGCAAAAGAACACCAGGTAGGGGGTAATTTGGGTCTAGCAAATAGTATTTCAGTAAGAGCCAAAAGTTGTTTCTTACTGCACTCAGCCACGTTTAATAGACAAGGTTTATTCTTCATCCCAATATAACCAGTTCCTTTGCCTTAACAGTGAATTTCATCCTTTTTTTAATGCTAAAATTGAGGAATACAGGCTCTTACAGCATTATTCTTGGCTTTAGTTTTGTCACTGAAAAAGCAATTAGCGGAAAGGTAGGTGAAAACAAGGTGATCCTGCTGTGGCAGGGGGGTTGGACAGGATGATCTTTCGAGGTCCCTTTCAATTCCTAACGTTCCATGGTTCTCTTAAAATTATAGGCAAGCAACACTAATGTGATCCTAGTACTGCTTATATAGATACTTTATCGAAGGAGCTATGTTGACACAACTCGAACCACATTAAACATTCCACTCCAGAAAGGCTACAATCCTACACAAGTGAAGGTAAAGTTTACGCCTCAAGGAACTCGCAATTTATTCTAAAACAAAACTCAGCACATTAGGCGAGTATAAGGCAAAACAAAGGTAGTAGGTGAAAGAAAGGTTTGTGTTCATGGAAAACAAACTGAAAGCAGAAGTCCTAACCCCCACCTGAAAGCTGAACAGCGTATTGAAGAGATTTGGGTCCCACAGAGTTAAAAACTTGGCTTTCAAGAATATAGTAATTCCTACAGACACCAGAGAACACACCACGGCTCCACTGGCTGTCGGCAATGTTAAACACCAAGAGAGGTGCAGCAGCAGCAGCTACAGCTGTTTGTGTAATACACACAGTAGTCTGTAAGAGGACAGAACACTCACAAACACTGCTACTCACTTCAGGGAGCTCTTCTGCTTCCCATATTAAAAGAAACCACTTTCACTGATGGAATCCTACTCCGCACACACTCAAAAGGCTGCCTGCATCTCCAACAAAAGCTCAACATGTTCGAGGTACAGCCTGGAGATTAAACACAGCAGCATCCAAAGGTTCGCACCCGGTACCGACACTTCGATTTTCACAGGGCGCTGACTTGGGCGCAACCCGCACAGCTATCCGAGAGATCTCCGACCTCTGCTCAGCCTCTGCGCCCGCCGCGCTCCCTCCGGCCGCTGCCCCCGCGCTGCCCTCCCGCAGCCCAAGGCGCTCGTTGCTCTCCATGGCGGCGAGACCTCTGCTCCCCGCGCACAGCCGCCCGCAGGACCCCCAGCACAGCCCAGCTCTTGGCGTCTCATAGGCGCCGACTGCAGCCCCAGTGCAAACACACCTCCGAGCGAAGAAAACCCCAGCCGAGGGCGAAGGTCAGCACCAGACCCCGCACAGCGAGGGGAACCCCCAGCCGACGGAAGGGCGCGGCGCCCCGCACTCACCCGGGCTGCCGGGGGCTGCGAGCCGCGTCCTCGTCGTCGCTGTCCTTCGCCGCAGCCTCCTCGCCGATGTCGGGCAGAGTGATGAGCACGGCCCGGCTGCCCGCCCGCCCCGCCGGCTCCCGCCCGCCCGCTGCCCGCGGCGGCACCTTCCTGACCGAGACGGGGCCGGCAGGGGGTCGCGGGCTGGGAGACGACGGGGCCCGGCGAAGCTGGGCCAGCACGGAGCCGCGGTGCAGTGCGCCCACCCTCATGGCAAGGCGGCAGAAGCCCCTTCCCGCCGCCTCCCGCGCGTTGCTAGGCCAAACAAGCCCGCCGTGGGAGGAGGGGGGCGGCTGCTCCGCCCGCGAAAAGGGCCGCGGAGCCGCCGTCATTAGGGGCCGAACCTGCGACCGTAGATGGGAGGTGCAGAGGGGTAACAGCCCTTGTGCGAAGATGCTGCCAGCTAATCTACATTAATGCTGATCAATATTCATGGGGTCACCCCTCAGTCTCCTCTCCAAGCTCAAGAGCCCCAGCTCCCTCAGCCTTTCCTCAGCAGGGAGATGCTCCACTCCCTTCATAGGAGTTCTAGGTGACTACCAAGCTGGGTAGTCTCTTTGCAGAGGGCGACATTCAAGTGTACTCTAGTGACTGCATGAGGAGTTTGATACCAGATAAACAACAAAAAGTTCCAGACTTGTGGTGACAAAGATGTTACCTAGGACTAAAAAGGAGTCACCTGCATTGAAAGTGGAGAATCTGAAGGACAAGAATGAGATAAGACCACAAATCAGAACACTAGGAATTGGAAGGGACCTCCAAAGATCATCTGTGAACTTCGCCTAGAAAGCACTTACCACCCTTCACCACAGTAAGCCCATTTCTTTACTCTCAGTAGTAATGCCAAACTAATTTAGAGGAGCAGAGTAGAAGCAATTTCTAGACAAACAGAGATAATCTATATTGTATTTATATCTTGTATTTATTATATTTTATTATCTATTTATATTCTATATCAAGTATTATTGATCTCTGTTGAGCTTCTTTTGTGGCGTTTCTTACTGTGAGCCTTTCTAGGGTCTTTTTGCTGTTACTTATTAAGTGAACATAGACACTAAAATAGCGATGTAGAATGCATCATCATATTTTTATAATTTAAAATTACTTACATTTACCTGCAAGTGTTTTTGTTTGTATTCTTAGCTATATTCTGCACTATATTACACAACTATACATCCACAACCCATTGAGAGATGATCTCCTCCCCCTCTACTCTACCCTGGTGAGAACACCCCTGATGAGGAAAGGCTGAGGGAGCTGGGTCTCTTGAGCCTGAGGAAAAGGAGACTGAGGGGTGACCTCACTAATGTCTATAAATATGTGAAGGGTAGGTTTCAGGAGGATGGAGCCAGGCTCTGCTCAGGGGCACCCAGTGATGGGACAAGGGGCACTGGGCATGAGCTGGAACAGAGGGCATTCCACATCAATATGAGGAGGACCTTCTTCCCAGTGAGGATGACAGAGCACTGGAAGGGGCTGCCCAAGGACGTTGTGGAGTCTTCTTCTCTGCGGAAGTTTCAAACCCACCTAGCCATGTTCCTGTGCGACTGGATCTAGGGGATCCTGCTGTGACAGGGGGATTGGAGTGGATGATCTTTCGAGATCCCTGCCAATCCCTGATGTTCTGTGATTCTGTGATTCTCAGCCTCTACTGTGACTGACTTTGGTGGCATTTGTAGTAACCAGAAAACCCACACTGTCATTTGCCAGGGTTTAAGGGCCAGAAAACACCATTTGATCATCAAGTCTGACCTTTTGTATCACATTTCACCTCAGCATCTCTCTCTGCATTCCCTGCATCTTTATGTCGTTTTTAATACTGCTGTGAACTGCTAACAATTTATATTGAAACGTAACGAGTGTTTCTGCTCCTGTGTCATCATAGCTCTAGGAAACCAGAATCCTTTCACATTCTAGTCTTTAAATAAGAGAAGGACTGACATGATGCATGCCTGGCACCCCAGGACTTGCCTCCTCAACTTTCATGGCCTAAGCATGAAGACAGAATTTGTCACTTGCCTGAAAAGATCAGGAAGATGAGCTGAGAGCCTCACAATGGAGATAATCCTATTACTGTAATTAGGGAAACATCACCCATCAGTACAACTGTAAACAAAGCTTTTATTTTTGTTTTAACTCAGGACTTCCTGAGCAAGTGAAGACAGTCTATGCCCCTTCACTTTTCCAGTGCCGGCAAAATCTAAATACCTCTATCTAAAGTATCTATGAATTATTTCCCTCCGTTACATTTTTTAACACCATCTGACATACAAACCCATTCAATAAGCAATGGTTTTCATTTATGCACAAAGCAAACCATGAGAAAAGCAGCTTAAGATGGTAAGCATTGAACTATCTGAAGAATGTTTTCTAGGGCAGTGAAAGAGCATTTGTGGAGTAATAGTGGCATTGAAATTTGTGTGGGAAATTCCAAGGATAAAGGAGGCAATTTAAAAGTATTCCTGAGCTATTGAAGAATGAGGCGCCTACTAAAGGTTGACAAAGTTTGATAAGGTTCTTGTAGCAGCAATTAAATATTAACTAAACCATACAAATTACCATCTACTGTCAATATGATAAATTGTCAAATACTAATGTGATAATAATAGTGTCAAGTACCATTGGTTGTGCTCAATCTTTCCATAGAATTGCAGCCACTCAATTATAAACTTCCTTGCAGAGCACACTAGTTCTGGGCCCATCAGTTCCAGAAGGACACGGAGCTGCTGGAGAGAGTCTGGCACAGAGCCGCAGAGATGATGAAGGGAGGGGAGCACCCCCTCATGCAGTCACTATAGTACAGTAAGATGACTGCCCAGATTGGTAGTCATCTGAACTCCTACACTACTGTTCATTCTCGCTGCTTTTCAGAACATCTATCACATTTGTGAGACACACTCTGAAATGGCTGTCGATTGTCATCATTTTGGTACACATCAGTTAAAATTCCAGCAGAGTCAGAAATACAGGCAAGTCAACTGAAGTTGTAGTGACTCTCACACATCTTTCCAACATGCCAGACTTTGTCAGGTCTTCTGAAGGCTTGTCATTTATTAGTTTTCCAGTTGTAGAAAATCTGCACTAAAATGGCCCTGTAATTCAAGTATGGACTTTGGAAAGTCAGTGCACTTTACTGTTAGATTTAAGCGCCATCACTAATTGCTGATGAAATGCACTGACTCGTTCCTTCTGAGCTGGCCAGTTCAAGATGCACTGAGATCTGAACATTCCTCTTCTAAGGTGAAGCGCGTGATACAACTTGTAATCTTGGATATCATCAAGAAAGATCAATATGATGGAGTCCCGACTTTGTTCAATCGCTTGCTGATGAGCATGATGCACCTTAAAGCTGAAACAAAAACATTAGTTACCTTCTAATCAATGAGAAAGAAAATTTCTAACACTAGAAATGAAGCCTGCTGGCTTGATAGAGTGCGCTTTAGTAAGGTTTCTTTCTTGTTGAGGTCACTACCTAAGGAAGGTGAAAAGACTCATTTAAAGGCAAATGAAAGTAATCTGTGTTGCCAGTGATCTCACCCATTATTGCTCTTTTTCAAACATGAGCTGGAAGAGAGGAGGTTCCACATAAATACAAGAAGGAACTTCTTCATGGTGAGGGTAACAGAGCACTGGAAGGGGCTGCCCAGGGGAGTTGTGGCATCTCCTTCTCTGGAAACGTTTCAAACCTGCCTGTGCATGTTCCTGTGCGCCAGTATCTAGGTGAACCTGATGTGGCAGGGGGATTGGCCTGGACAATCTTTCGAGGTCCCTTTCAATCCCTGATGTGCTGTGGTTCTGTGATCATTTTAAGGAAAACAATCTACACGGCTTGACATTTTGAAAACAAAATATATTGACTGAGATACTGAAATTGCCACCAGTGTACCAGTGGAGCTATTAACTTAGGAAGTTATGTGAAGTAAACATATGTTCAGTGAATACAGAGCAAAGTACAGTTTGCATGGTACTTTTATTAAATGCATGGATTTTTTTAAAATAGATAAATAATTTAAAAAATAATTTTCTCTTTTAAATTTTAATTTTTATTTATTTATTTTAATTTATATTTTAGAATTTGTCTTTTAAAATGAACTTGTTCATCTATTATTTTAATATCTATTTCTAATAATAAACAATATCTATGTTTAATAATAATGACTATTATAAGACTATAATCTGTCTATTATTTTAATAGATACAATTGAACAGATTAATTTTCATGGTTTTTTTAAACGGAGTAAGGCGCAAAAAATTATTACCTTTTTACAAAGGTCTTACTAAAAGTTGCCTCTTACACACACAATTTCATGTCCCACTTACTTTCTGCACCAGGGATCCTGTAAGAGGTGCTCAGTCACAACAAAAATAGTCTTCCTGCTCAGTTTGATGCTGTTAACTGTGGCTTCAAATTCAGACACGCCTGCTTCAAAGTCCCGCTCTTCTAAACAAAACCTAATTTGAAAAGGGTTGTTTTTTTCCCAAGAGATTAAGTTCTCAGCCACCCAATTCTTGTCCTGGCTCGCATGAATAATGTAGGCGTCATAAACAAACTCTTTCTGTTGCCTGTCAAGTTCTTTAAACCCAAGGACGCGATTCACTGAGATATTCCAGTAGAAGGCTATTCTCCATCCTTCAAAATGGATGATAAGAACGAGAGAAATGAAGAGCATTACCAGAGTGGTGGTGATCGCAAATAGAAGTTGAAATGGAGCATGGTCTTTGCAGAAGGAGCTGTCAAAACGCAGCACCAGACTGCCATGATACTTAGGTGGGGTGTTACAAAGGTACTGGGTCTGCAGGCCAGGTATGTAGGCTCGGGTCATGTTAAGCCAGTCGGAAAACCAAGCGATACTTTCACAGGTGCAGTCAAATGGATTGGAATCCATCTCTAGTGTTCCCAAGCTCTTGAAAGCTGGGCCAAACACTTTCTCTTCAACAGAGGTTATCAGATTTTTCTGAAGATTCAAGGAATTCAGAGAGGTTTGGTCATCAAACAGAGTTGCTGGAAGTATGTTCAAATTATTTGATCCTAAATCCAAGTGTTTTAATTGAAATAGACCCTTGAAAACTTGAACTGGGATCTCATCAAGCCCATTTGACTTTAAATTAAGAACGTGCAAGTTGGGAAGGTCTTTCAGAAAAAGAACAGGGCCACCCGGGTTTGCGCGTTTCCAAAGCCGGGCCAAGTTATTGTGCTGCAGATCCAGAACGCTGAGTTTGCGAAGCCCGTCAAACAGATCTTTATTGAGGTTTGCTATGTTGTTATTGCTGAGGTCCAGGACAGAAAGATTTTGTAGAGGATGAAAAGGTGAAGGAGAAAGTGCCAGATTACTGCAGCCTACCTTCCTCAGCATCAGTTTCCTAAGGCTCGGGACAAAAACGAACGATTCACTTCGCAAAGTCAAGTTTTTATTATAGGAGAGATAAATTACTTCTACAGTATTGAGACCTTGAAACTCATGACCCATAAGCTCTTGACTAATTTCATTGAGACCAAGATCGAGAATTTTCAGGAGCCCCAAGGAAGAAAATGCCCCCCTTTCCATCACAGAGATCCTTGTTTTTGTGAGGTTGAGAACCTGCAAACTGGAATTAGCCAGTGACGAGAACGTTTTTGGAGATATCCTTTGTAAGTTGATGTTGCAGTTACAGAGACTCAGGTGTTTCAGGTTGCGCAGACCCGTGAACATGTTAGCAGTAATTTTGGGGATGTTGTTATTATCCATCAGCAGGTGCTCCAGTTGGTGTAACCAGTGAAAAGAGAAATCTTCAATTTTACCAGAAAGTGAATTAATTAAATTTAGATCCTTGAGGCTGGATAATCCATAAAATAAACGTGAAGATACATGGAAGTTGTTATGCTTCAGATCTAAGCTCCGTAAACTTGAAAGCCACTGAAATGAATAGTCTTCTATTGCAGACAGCGAATTTTTGGAAAGATTTAAAACAGTAAGATTTGTGTCTTGCAGTCCCTGGAACGTTGTCTTGCTGATGTAGGAAAGCTTCACGCGGCTCAGCGAGAGATTCTGAATCGCTGTGTTGGATAACTCTGCACACAGTTTCTTTGTGCGATTTTCACCAAGTTCAACGTTGTTCAGTGTGAGGCCAAACAGATTTCCAATCCCACGTAAACATCCTGCATGAAACTGAAAGGGAAATGAAATATCTGGAATCTTGTGTCAAGTGCTGGGCCCCTCAGTTACAGAAGGACACAGAGCTGCTGGAGAGAGTCCAGCACAGAGCTACAGAGATGGTTAAGTGGAGCATCTCCCTGATGAGGAAAGGCTGAGGGAGCTGGGTCTTTTGAGCCTGGCAGAAAGGAGTCTGAGAGGTGACCTCATTAATGTTGATAAATATGGAAAGGGTGCGTATCAGGACGATGGAGCCAGGCTCTGCTGAGTGTCATGATGATCTAATGACAGGACAAAGGGCAATGGGTGTGAGCTGGAACAGAGGAGGCTCCACATCTCCACATCCTTCTCAATCTGAGAAGGACCTTCTTCCCAGTGAGGATGAGAGAGCCCTGGCAGGGCCTGTGCAGGGGGGTTGTGGAGTCTCCTTCTCTGGAGACGTTTCAAACCCTCCTGGGCATGTTCCTGTGCAACTGGATCTAGGGGATCCTGCTGTGGCAGGGAGATTGGAGTGGATGATTGTTCGAGGTCCCTTCCAATCCCTGACGGTCTGTGATTCTGTGATCTGTCAGAGTGATCCAACTGCATTGAGCTGGTTTTCAGACAGCAGTGCTGTATAAACAGAGCAGCCTCAATTGCAATAAAGTAGTCCTCCACAAAGCAGTCTCATCTGCTTACCCACATGCTCTACCCTTGTGCTATGTGGCCATAGATGGTGTCACATGGTGAACAGGCAGGGAAACAGCCTGACTACAAGCTGTGCAAGCCAGTAGATCTGTAGGGTTTTCTCAGTGACACTGTGCACAGCCTCATTAAAGCTTGTACCAGAAAGAAGGAGGGATGAATAGACCAAAGGGGGAAAGGACAGCGGGATTGCCTTTCAGCAGTGGTGCAAGCTTATGTGACTTCAAAACAGACTTGTAATTTGAACGTACATGTTCTTTACAGATCAGTCAAGTGGGGGAAAGCCCTGCAAATTACAGAAGGGACTTTAAAGATCATCTAGTTCTAACGCCCCTGCCATGGCTGTAGACACCTCTAACTAGACCACGTTGCCCAGAGCCCAATCCAACCTGATCTTGAACACTTCTGGGGAGGGGACATCCACAACTTCTCCGGGCAACCTGTGCCAGTGCCTCAGCACCACTCTCATAGTGGGGAAATTCTTCCTAAGATCTAATCTAGATCTACTCATTTTCAGTTTGAAACCATTTCCATCTGTCCTATCACTGGAGCCCCTTGTAAAAAGTCCCTCTCCAGCTTTCCTCAGGTACTGGAAGACTGCTATAAGGACCTCCAGATCTCTCTCCATCATGAGAATTGATATGTGAAAGAACTGCAGCACTTACCATTTCTCTTCAAAGAATCACATTTTAACACTGAGAAGAGGCCAAGAGACAGTCAGGTAGAGAGCAGAGAAAGCACACACTTAGGTTTTTAAGGGATGTCTATCACTCCTGTAGGTCAAGAGCAATGCTGCTTATAACAGAACGGTTTATCTGTGACCTCAGTGGATGAGAAATGTAATGTCCATGCCAGACAATCATAAAGGATAAATCAGGCCACTTCCATGGTTTACTTACATCTGTTGAACTTCTGCTGAAATGCTTCCTACCTCTTTCAGTGGATTTGATGATAAATCAAGATTATTCAGTGAGGTGTTGCGAAGAAAACTGAAGTCATCTTCTTTTAAGTCAGTGATTTTATTGCTACCCAGCATGAGCTCACGCAGGTTCTTCAACTGTTGCTGCAATCCTAAATTTGCTGACGTCAAAAAATTATGAGATAGATCCAAAATATTTAACTCCTGGGGAAAAAGACACAGAAAGGCAGAAAACTTTTTGTTTTGTATCATACAAAGTCGTTTTGAAATATCAGCATCTAATCAATTAGAAATGAGCTGCAATACTACAATTACCATATACTTATACCAGAGAACTGGCAGCTTTCACGCTCCTGCAGAAAGAAGACTTTCTGAGTGTTCATAGAACCATAGAATCATCCAGGTCGGAAAAGACCCCCAGGATCATAGAGTCCAACTGTCAACCCTACTCTACAAGGTCACCCCTAAACCAGATCCCCCAACACTACATCTAAACAACTTTTAAACTCATCCAGGGATGGGGCAGCCCATCCCAGGGCCCGACCACTCTCTCCAGGAAAAATTTCTTCCTGGAGATAGCCAGTCTAACCCTCTCCTGTTGGAGCTGGAAGCCCTTCCCTCTGCTTCTGTTGCTAATGACCTGTGAGAAGAGACCAGCACCAACATCTCAACAGCGTCCTTTCAGAGAGCTGCAGAGAGCAATGAGGTCTCCCCTCAGCCTCCTCTTCCTCTAACTAAACAGCCCCAACTCTCTCCATCTCTCCTTATCACATTGATTGTCCAGGTCCTTCCTGAGCTTTGTTGCCCTCCTCTGCCTTCGCTCCAGCCCCTTGATGTCTCCCATGTGCTGAGATGCCTAAAACTGGACCCAGTACTCATTATGCACCCTCACCAGTGCTGAGTCCGGGAGGAGAATTCCCTCCCTATTCCTGCTGGGGACACAGTTTTTGATCCAAGCCAGGATGCCAGTGGCCTTCTTGGCCACCTGGGTACCCTGCTGGCTCAGATTCAGCTGCCTGTCAATCAGAACCCCCAGGTTCGTCTCCGCCAGACTGGTCTCCAGCCCTATTTTCATGAAAAGATGTCTTTCTGAAGCTTACCCCCAGGGTTTTGAAAGGCTCGTTTTTTATCCATATCCTGTTGTAACCTAGATTGAGCTCAGTCAGGTTGGTGCAAGAAGTGAAGACGCTGTCAGGGAGTTTATACAGTTCATTGTGTTCCAACTTCAGAACCTGCAGCAGGGGCACGTTCTGGCACAGCTCTGGACACAGTTTCGAGATGCTGTTGTAGCCTGCGTTCAAGTAAACCAGCTGGCTGTACTTGGTCAGATTTGTAGGACTGAGCTGTTGTAGCTGGTTATGAGAAATGTCCAAGCCCGTTATGTTATTTGGGAGATCAGAAGGAATCCGAGTCAGCTTGAGATGACTGCAGTCGGCCATTTCATTTCGGATCGTACACTGCTTTCCAACCGACACAGACAGCAAGCACACGGACACCAGTTGGATGGGGAAGCTGCTGCGCCACACACTACCACTTCCCATTGTTTTATCTGCAGAGGCAACACGGGCACGGTGCAAGTTACAACCATTTTGACACAACTTCTATATGAAACGGAAGACTAAGCAAACCGGGCTCAAAATCATGTAGTTTTATACTGAGTAAACACTCAGTACTTTGTACCCAAGAAGTAGCCTTCATCTCTGCAGTTGTGAATGTCTCCACAACAGAGCCACAAAGATGATAAAGAGAGTAGAGCATCTCCCTGATGAGGGAAGGCTGAGGGACTGTTGCTCAGTAGCAAACAATGAAACAAGAAATGAAATAAGAAATGCAACCAGCATATTTATACAGAAAAATCTTCAGAACAATATTTTTAAAGGGAAGAAGGACACTGAGCTGCTGGAGAGAGTCCAGCGCAGAGCCACAGAGATGATGGAGTGGAGCATCTCCCTGATGAGAAAAGGCTGAGAGAGCTGGGTCTCTTGAGCTTGGAGAAAAGCAGACTGAGGGCTGACCCCATTAATGTTGATCAATATGTGAAGGGTGGGTGTCAGGAGGATGGAGCCAGGCTCCACGGTGCAGAGGAATAAGGCAGGACGAAAGGTCTTTTATTTTCCTCACCTACATGAACATGGGTGCTGTGTTCAGCAGCAGCTGTAGTAGGTCAGGTTGTTTGCAGGACCGTCAGGTTATTTGTTGTCCCGTCCTCTTCCTTGTTTGCCACTGGCTGGTGAGAGGCAACTCAGGCTGCATGAGCTGCCATAGATCACAGAATCACAGAGCATTAGGGATTGGAAGTGACCTAGACAGATCACCCACTCCAACCCCCCTGCCACAGCCCCTAGATCCAGCTGCACATGAACATGGCCAGGCAGGTTTGAAACGTCTCCAAGAGAAGGAGACAACCTCCCTGGGCAGCCCCAGGGAGGTTCACTCTCACTGGGAGGAAGGTACTTCTCAGATTGATGTGGAATCTCTTCTGTTTCAGCTCACACCCAGTGCCCCTTGTCCTATCACTGGGTATCACTGAGCAGAGCCTGGCTCCGTCCTCCTGACACCCACCCTTCACATATTTGTCAACATTAAGGAGAGCACCTTTAGGTGTTTTCTGCCTTGGTTGGGGATCCAGCAAAGAAAGCACAAACCTGGTATCAGACTGAAGGGATGGTGTTACAGAACAGTATCTAGTGGACAATAGAAAGATCTACATGTTTTAGGTTACGAGCAAGAACCATAAACCATCCGGAGCATTTAGAAGGGGAGTCTCTAGCATCTCTTGGGGAGAGACCTTTCCATGACACCTACAGTGCCTTTTCTGATTTAAAAACACCAAAACCAAACCAAAACACACACAAGTCCCTCCTGCCAGCCAGAGAACACAAGCACCAGAGCCCACTCATGAAGACAACAGCTATAGCACTGGCTTTGCAAACATTTCAGTTAAGAGAAATGCCAGCTCAGAGAAGACACCCAAACATCTGAGCAGCACCTTGCATTTCCACCTCCAGTATCTGCTGTTATTGCTAAGAAGTGAAGAACAGTATCCACTTACCACCGCGGTCTTTATCTCTTTTAGTCTGTAGGCAACCAGGTTGTGCCCCTGAGGAAGCCGCTGAGGAAACCCTGCCCAGAGTCGCCAGAAGTGAAACTGAAAGTGGGGCCAGGCTGGGCTCCAGGGCTGCTGCTGTGAGGGGTGGAACCGGTTCCCACACGGACATTACAATTTATTCTGAGCTAATTGCCAATGTCTCTGAAAATCAAGGACATATCCCAGGAGCAGATATGCTGAGTAACAGGCTCCTGTCACAGCATCCCAGAACATCAGGGATTGGAAGGGACCTCAAAAGATCATTCAGTCCCATCCCTCTGCCACAGCAGGATCCCCTAGATCCAGTCGCAGAGGAACATAGCCAGGTAGGTTTGAAATGTCTCCAGAGGAGGCTCCACAACCCCCCTGGGCAGCCTCTTCCAGGGCTCTGTCACCAGAGAAGAATAACAAGAAGCATCAATCATAACTGCTGCCAAAACTAGCAGGTTTTATCTCTGATCTTGTTAGATTAAAATCAGATGACGGTGCGAAGACTGATGCACTAGATTGTTACTACATTTGTCTGTAGAATTTAAACATCTGTTGCTATTCAGAGATTAAGATATTTTTATGTATAAATGATTCACAGAAATAGATCTTTCAATTCCTTCTCCCAACCAGAACAAAGCCCAGACAATAGAGAAGTGTGTCTTATTCTGACCACGTTCAAGATGCTCCAGTTAACAGCTGATACAGTTTAAGTGCAGTCAGAAATGCATGAGGCAATTTTGCTGTGACCATTGGAAATAAGACTGGTTTTGACAGCCACTGTATCTTCACAAAGCTGAAACCAAAGAAAACATTTAGTAAACAAAAGGTAAAGCCCTGCATTGGAAATGTCTTGAAACTAGAGACTATTGCAATTTTTTTCTATATGGCACCAAATGCATGCCCTGAGGCCAGTTTCTTTCTGGCTGCAACTTAACGCTTTGAGCTTGCAAAATGCACTAGGAAACATTTGTTTGCAAATATAGGTGGGTGTTTGCATGCAAATTCTATGGTCCCACACATGGCAATAGCTGAGTCTCCTGAGCCTGCAGAAAAGGCGACTGAGGGCTGACCCCATTAATGTTGATAAATATGGAAAGTTCAACGGATGCAGGTCATATGACCTCATTAATATTGATAAATATGTGAAGGGTGGGTGTCAGGAGGATGGAGCCAGGCTCTGCTCAGTGGCATCTAATGACAGGACAAGGGGCAATGGGTGTGAGCTGGAACAGATGTGCTGAGCCACGGACTCCTCTCACAGCATCACTGAACATTAGGGATTGTAAGGGACCTAGACAGATCATCCAGTCCAATCCCCTGCCACAGCAAAATCCCCTAGATTCAGTCACACAGGAACGTGGCCAGGCAGGTTTGAAATGTCCCCAGAGAAGAAGACTCCACAGTGCCCCTGGGCAGCCCACCCCAGTGATCATACACCCATAGCCAGTTATGTTGGCTGAATTTTGACCTAGTTTACCAGAACTAAGGGTTTATTATCATCTGCTAGTAGCAGAAGGAAGATTCAAGATGACTTGACAAAGAAGAGCCCTACAAATGCCTTCAAAAATATTTCAGTATCTCCAATGAGTTGTTTATATGCATTGCAGCTCTGCACTACACACCTGACTGCCGATCGTCGTTACATTAAAAAGGACACTAAACGCTAGAAAGGTCCTGCAAGAAATTATTCACATGCTGCAGAGGATCCTGCCAAGTAACACAGCCAGACAAAACTGGAAGTGACACTCAGTGTCATTAAGACCTGCTTCCTGCTTTTAGAGACAGTCTAGAGTACAAGGATCTGCAGAACTTTGCAGAACAGGTCACTCGCTGAGGCCACAAAACACTAAGCAGAACATAATGAACCTAAAACCTGTAATACAGAAAGACATGGGAAATCTATAGGAGTGAGAACGCTGACAGTGGTATCTTCCTGCAATAAGAAAATAAGGAAAGGCTGAGGAAAATGCTGGGGGTTCTGGGCCTCCTGAACTTGGAGAAAAGAAGACTGAGGGGTGACCTCATTGATGTTGATAAATATATGAAGGGTGGGTGTCAGGAGGATGAAGCCAGGCTCTGCTCAGTGGCACCCAATGATAGGATAAGGGACAGCGGGTGTGAGATGGAACAGAGGAGGTTCCACATCAGTGAGAGAAGGAACCTCTTCCCAGTGAGGGTGACAGAGCAGTGGAAGGGGCTGTCCAGGCGGGTTGTGCAGTCTCCTTCTCTGGAGACATTTCAAACCCGCCTGGTTCCTGTGCAACTGGATCTAGGGGATCCTGCTGTGGCAGGGGGATTGGAGTGGGTGATCTGTCAAGGTCCCTTCCAATCCCTAATGTTCCGTGATTCTGTGAAGTTAAAATTTGTTATGAGAAGGTCTATAACATGTGGAGGGCAAAGAAGGGAAAAGAAGCCAATCATTTTGCCAAAGGCTTGCTATCGAATTGGTCAGGCTTTCGAACATGCTCAAAGCCACCACTGGATGTCAGCATTAACTTTCTGCAAAGTACAGCCGAACCTGTTAGTTTCTCTTTAGGATTCTCTCTGAAGCCATAAAGTGGCTCATGAAGTTCCTTATGGAAGAAGTTTAACCTAAACAATTAGCCAGTAGCTTGTTTAGGATCAGGGCTACGTGGCCAGTGCAAGACAAATCAACTTAGAACAAGGAAGAAATTCCACATTCGGATCCTGGCTCTCTTTAGCTTAGAGAAGAGTGAGAGGTGACCTCATCAATGTGGATAAATATGTGAAGGGTGGGTGTCAGGTGGATGGCACCAGGCCCTGCTCAGGGGCATCTAATGATAGGACAAGGAGCAATGGGTTTAAGCTGGAACAGAGGAGGTTCCAGATCAGTCTGAGAAGGAACTTCTTCCTAGTGAGGGTGATAGAGCTTTGGAAGGGGCTGCGCAGGGGGGTTGTGGAGTCTCCTTCTCTGAAGAGGTTTCAAACCCGCCTGGTCGTGTTCCTGTGTGACTGGATCTAGGGGATCCTGCTGTGGCAGGAGGATTGGAGTGGATGATCTCTCGAGGTCCCTTCCAATCTCTAATGGTCTGTGAGTCTGTGATTGTGTGACATTAGGGCACTATCCTTCCTCTTCCAGTTACCCTGCCCTGTTTCGCAGAGGTTTTACAGCAAGAGCTTCAGAAGTTGAAAAGGGGGGAAAAGGAAGGTCAAAGGATATCACAAAGTGATTTGTTCTCCTAAGCAAATAAGGCGTTGTGTGCACAAACACATTCCTGCACAGCGCCTGGAAACACATCACACAGGGCTTCTCTAATAAAGTGATCGTATTATTCATTAACGTCTAAAAACTCTTGCAACGCACTGCTCTGCGCTGTGTTCTCCCCTGCTCTGCTGTGGCTAAGGAACAGGTCCAAGGTTCATAGGGGAGGGCTTGTAAGCAGCTCACAAACAATGTGCTAGAAATTCTTTCCCTTTGTAGTAGCAGTGCAAAACTACAGTTGAATAATTAAGCTATTGAGCGAGGATTTCTGCCGAAAAGACTAATTTGTAAGCTGTGCCTAAAGTGTCTGGGTTAGAAGCGATTTGCATATTTCTTCCTCTGTTATTCTAGGAATGCGATGGGAAACTCGCTAGCCCAGGTCTCAGCAGCAGGTTTCTCACGCAGACCTTTCCAAACTGGTCTTTGAAAACATGAAAGCAATGAATGTGGCAAGCACCAGCGGTGTACTTGTGTGTACAGCTTGTGAATACAGGTAGGCATGGACCGGGAAAGAAACGGGAAGTTCCTTACCATGAGATTCTCGTTATCTGGGTTACATTAAAAATTAATCCTAATGATTTATGCAGCAGCATAAAGGCTGCAATAAACATAAGGCATGAAAGCCAGCCCCGTGTTTATCCATCCAGATGAAAACCAGAGTTTATAGCTGTGAAAGAGGAAATGGTGATGACACTGCACAACAGGCAGGGCAGCCCCGTGCACTCCAGCGCCCACAGTTGTTAGTCACGGAATCACAGAACATCGGGGACTGGAAGGGACCTCGAAAGATCACAGGATCCCCTAGATCTGCTCGCACAGGAACATGGCCAGCAGGTTTTAAATGTTTCCAGAACACATCGCAGTCTGATTAAGGGAAAACACTAAACAAACCACTCACAGTGGAAGCAAATTTCAGACTTTCCTTTACATTGTACTTTTCCTTTCCTTAGGTTATACTTATCCTTTACATTTCCTTTACATTATACTTTACACTCTGTTGGAAATCAGTCACTGATAATATTGTTAGAGAGCCAGAAGCCTTAACTGTAGGTCTTTAAACAGCACTAATGGGACAGTGCAACACCCTATGTCAACAAGTGCGCGTTAAGCAATTAGTAGAGCCCGTGCAGTGCCACAGCAGACTAAAAGGGATTAGTGCTGCGAGGCCGAATATCTCTGTATAGTCAGGTTTAAGCTTTAAATGTAGTTGGGCACAGTCCAGCAGGAACAAGGCTCCTCCAGAGGAGTCTTACATTTTGCTGAACCCATTTGTATCGTAGAGTTGTCATCTAGAGTGGAAAAATAAACACACCTTCCAGTGGCCGTCAGTGTGTAAGGATTAAAAGTGCGACCTACTACATGGCATCCTCTGCTTCACAGAGCTCCGGGTGGGCTACAAGAGAGAATCAGTTATTTAGTGCTGGAGTGTAATCACAGAAACACAGAACATCAGGGATTGGAAGGGACCTCAAAAGATCATCCAGTCCAATCCTCCTGCCACAGGAGGATCCCCTAGATCCAGTCACGCAGAAATGTGGCCAGGTGGGTTTGAAATGTCTCCAGAGAAGGAGACTCCACAACCCCCCTGGGCAGCCCCTTCCAGGGCTCTGTCACCCTCACTGGGAAGAAGGTCCTTCTCAGATTTCTGTGGAACCTCCTCTGTTCCATCTCACACCCATTGCTCCTTGTCCTATCCTTAGATGCCTCTGAGAAGAATGAATAAAATTCTGTAGATCAGCAAAGCCGGTGAAGTCCACGAACTTTAGATTCCCGATTTTTCAATAGAATTATTCTTAGCTGTAAGCTTTTTCTGACTTCCAAATGCTTTTTATATTGATGTGAGTAATATGGGAACTTCTTCACAAGCAACCCCAATACAGGCTCTTCTCTGTCCACAGCAAGTTTTTAACCCTGACCAGTCTGCTGCACAGGACAAAGCAGCCATCATGAGAAATCTAACATCTGCTTTCTCTTCAAGTCCTAGAGCTGAGTCATCTCTTGTTCCATCTTTTCTGAACTGATATTAGCTACTGACTGCATATTGGGCCTGGGAAGGAAAATACAATCAGAGAGCTTTCTTCAGGTCTCTTGTGATCTAGAACTTCATGGATGCTCCAGCAAATGAAGAACCTAATTTCAAACAAGTGGCAGCGTTGACCAGGCTGACAACACTTACTGAGCAGAAGAAACTAAAACAAACTGCTGAGAAGAGACTGAGAGAGTTGGGGCTCTTTAGTCTGAGGAAGAGGAGGCTGAGGGGAGACCTCATCACTCTCTACAACTATCTGAAAGGACATTCTAGATATGTTGGTGCTGGGCTCTTCTCACAGGTCATTAGGGACACAAGCAGAGGGAAGGGCTTCCAGCTTCAACAGGGGAAGGTTAGACTGCCCTTCAGGAAGAAATTCTTCCCAGAGAGAGTGGTCAGGCCTTGGACTGGGCTGCCCAGGGTGGTGGTTGAGTCCCCATCCCTGGATGTGTTTCCAAGTTGCTTAGATGTGGTGTTTGCGGGATCTGGTTTAGGGGTGAACTGGAAGACTAGGTAGGGGCGATGGATGGACTCGCTGATCCCAGGGGTCTTTTCCAACCTGAACGGTTCTGTGATTCAGCATCTAAAGCCAGCACTGATACAACAGCCAGACTGCTTTACCACAAAACCTGAGAACAGGATGGTAACAGCTGCCTGCCCGACATCTTCTGACTTTGTAAAGGCTCATACAGACCTATTGAAGCTGATGGAGGTTTAGGCCTATTTACATCAGCAAAGGATCTGGCTGCAACTCTTTAGTGATCAACAGCGGCTCAAGTATATTGGACAGAACCTGTTTGTTTTGCATTCTCCTGACTTTGAAAACTGCTCAGTTCCTGTACAAAAGCTCGGTTGTTCTGCAACATGGATCTGCTTGCAAGAGGTGACTCATTCTTTTGCCAGGGACAGCATTAAATGTAAAGCAAAGTCAACTGAAGTTAGAAAGGAAATAAATACACTGGCAGATGGGACTAAAAGGCTCGCTGGTGTCACACTATTAAGTCCAAGAAAATGACTCTCATTCTTCTGCCCAAGCCCAAGATTCTTTCCTTTCTTCTTAATCTCACTTCCTGGACATGATCCAGCTCACTTGATTCACCTCTCAACTTGTAGCCTCTGTCGATCTTTAGAACAAGAAGCCCTTTGGATTTCTTTCCCTTTTCTCCTTGTTGCCAAGGGTTCTGTTTGAAAAGCACGCTTGCCTGACTCGCAGGAATTTGCACCGGTGGGGAATGGCAATGAGTCGCAGCATGGCGAGGCAACGCACATGATCCCGAGCCCAGAGAGAGCCGACGGCAGCACTGCAGCTGGGGAATGGCAGTGCACTCATGCACCGTTTACTTCTTAGCTGCAAGAAGGTTTATCAATACTTACCCGTATTGGTTTGAAGCCAACTGAGACCCTAATAAGCCTGCAAATCTTTTGAGGTCCCTGATCACTCAGGGAGTCACAGAATGTGCTGTGATTCTGTGAAATATGGCCGTGTTCTCAACGAGTGCAACGTGACAAGTCCAGTGGATAGGAGAAGTGTGCCTGGCTGCAAAACTGACACCTTTCTGCTTAAAAGCAGCCCTGCAGGACACTTCACAAGGAACTTCTCGTGCCAGCAGCAGGCCCTTGTAGCCAAGAAGGCCAACGGCACCCTGGGGTGAATCAGAACAGGGGTGGTGAGGAGATCAAGAGAGATTCTCCTCCCCCTCTACTCTGCCCTGCTGAGACCACAGCTGGAATCTTGTGTCCAGTTCTGGGCCCCTCAGTTCCAGAAGGACACAGAACTGCTGAAGAGGGCCAAGCACAGAGCCACAGAGATGATGGAGAGAGGGGAGCATCTCCCTGCTGAGGAGAGGCTGAGGGAGCTGGGGCTCTTGAGCTTTGAGAAAAGGAGCCTGAGGGGTGACCCCATTAATGTTGATAAATATGTGAAGGGTGGGTATCAGGAGGATGGAGCCAGGCTCTGCTCAGTGGCAGTTAAGGATAGGAGAAGGGGCAACAATTGTGAGCTGGAATAGAACAGGCTCCACACCAATATAAGGAACTTCTTCCCAGTGAGGATGACCAAGCACTTGAAGGACCTGCCCAAGGAGGTTGTGGAGTCTCCTTCTCTGGAGACGTTTCAAACCCACCTGGCCATGTTCCTGTGCAAGTGGATCTAGGTGACCTTGCCATGGTGGGAGGATGGGACTGGATGATCTTTCGAGATCCCTTCCAATCCCTAATGTTCTGTGATGGTTCAGATTTTAGTATTAAATCTTATGAAAAAGCTTTTGCTTTCCATTACTGTGAAGATGCGTCAATCTTTCCTTCTGAAGTAGCATCTACTGGACTACTAGTGTGGTGAAGAAAACCCAGCAGCTTTCCTTTCCAGAACCCATGACTATATATTGAGTGAGTAACCATATTTTGCCAGACACTCGTGACTCTGCAGGTGATTACATTTCATTCTAAATTTCATTCAGGGCACTTGGTGTCAGATCTAATCCTGCCCAACAAGTCTGTTTCATGGAAACAGGCTGCTCATGCATGAAGATACAACTTACAGGGGATCTCACTCTGCCAGATACTGACTGTATCTGAGGTTAATCAACCCCATCGAATGAATCCAGCGGATCCTGCTGTGCTGGGGTATGGGACTGGATGATCTTTCAAGGTCCTTTCCAATCCCTAATGTTCTGTGATTCTGTGATCCAGAAGCAAGCCTTAGAAGAGTTTCATTAAGTTGCACTCATGTCAGTTCTTGCTGGGGAGAGAACTCTCATTATTTAAAAATAAGACAAAACCCTTTGAAAAAATTGAGGTGGCTTTGAAGCCACCCATGGCGAGCACTACTTAATCTGGTTTTGTTCCATGCCAATCATTCTGCAAAGCCCTGAGGACAACATGCCCTGCTGTGTGTTAGGTAATAACTTGGGGTGTTGTCCTCCAGAAGATCCCGAGTCCTGCCTGGGAGCAGTCTTCCTAACGTTGAAGGAGTCACGTATGGAGGCACCGCTAAACTTAAGAAAGCAAATCACAGGATCACGGGTGAAGTTAAGCTGGACAAGTAGTAAAATCATAGTGTAACTCCTCACAAAAAAGAACAAGTGACCTGTTACTCCTCAGTGGGGTATTTGCAAGCCACCGTTCAACATTAATCCATCATTAACAGAAAGGTTTTATTGAGACAAGCACTTAGTAGGTCACAGAATCACACAACAGTTTTGGGACCAGCCTTGTTTAATATCTTTATCAATGATCTGGATGAGGGGATCGAATGTACCCTCAGTAAATTTGCAGATGACGCAAAATTAAGCACAAGTGCCAATCTGCTGGAGGGTAGAGAAGCTCCACAGCAGGATCTGGATAGGCTGAGCTCAATTGTATGAGCTTTAACAAGGCCAAGTGCCGGGTCATGCACTTTGGTCACAACAGCCCCCAGCAATGCTACAGGCTTGGAGAAGAGTGGCTGGAGAGCTGCCTGGTGGAGAAGGACCTGGGGGTGTTGATCGACAGCTGGCTGAACATGAGGCAGCAGTGTGCCCAGGTGGCCAAGAAGGCCAATGGCATCTTGGCCTGTATCAGAAACGGTGTGACCAGTAGGAGCAGGAAGGTGATTTTGCCCCTATACTCGGCACTTGTGAGACTGCACCTCGAGTACTGTGTCCAGTTTTGGTCACCACAGTACAGGAAGGACATTGAGGTGCTGGAGCGAGTCCAGAGAAGGGCAGCCAAGCTGGTGAAGGGGCTGGAAGACATGCCCTGTGAGGAGAGGCTGAGGGAGCTGGGGCTGTTTAGTCTGGAGAAGAGAAGACTGAGAGGGGACCTTATTGCCCAATACAACTACCTAAAAGGAGGTTGTAGCAAGGTTGGTGTTGGTCTCTCCTCTCAAATTAGTGAAGATAGGACAAAGGGAAATGGCCTCAAGTTGCATCAGGGGAGATTTAGATTGGATGTTAGAAAGAAATTCTTTACTGAGAGGGTGGTTAGGTACTGGAATGGATTGCCCAGGGAGGTGGTGGTGTCACCATCCCTGGAGATGTTTAAGGAACAAGTGGACGCAGCGCTTAGGGATATGGTCTAGCAGTTAGATACTGGGATAAAGGTTGGACTCGATGACACTGGAGGACCTTTGCAGCCATGATGATTCTGTGAACATTAGGGGTTGCAAGGAACCTCGAAATATCATCTAGCCCAGTGGCCTGGCCACAGCAGGATCCTCTAGATAAAAGTCCCCTTTATCTTTTACAGTGAGAAGGTCAATTGTCTTCAAATGCATGAGCAACCCAATTGTATGTGTTCCTGTGCTGCTTGATCTAGGTGATCTTAGATGGTCGTTCAAGGTCCCTTCCAATCCCCAATGTTCTCTGGTTTAAGCAGGACAGAACTCAAGAGAAGTTTCCATTAAAATAGAAGATGCCCAACCACAGCTTTGTGTGAAAGCTGCATTGCTGCTTGTGTAAAGAATCTTAGTGTCTGTTCCACCCCCCTTAGAAAGGATTATTATAATCTTATTTATTAACAACAAAACCAAAACAGCTTCAGAGAAAGACTAAACAGAGCCTACTTTCATACAAAGCTCATGCTGTCATAAGAAAATGTGTTTCTTTGAGAGGAAAAGGCACTTTTAAAAGATGGTTAGACTAATGAATTCCCTCAGAGAGATTTAAAATTCTTCGTCTTAGCCACAGCGAATCCCTGAAGGGGCTGCCCAGGGGGGTTGTGGAGTCTCCTTCTCTGGAGACCTTTCAAAACCCACCTGGGCATGTTCCTGTGCGACTGGATCTAGGGGATCCTGCTGTGATGGGGGGATTGGACTAGACCTTTCAAGGTCCTTTCCGGTCCCTAGTGCTGTGTGATTTCTTTAACCTGAACTCAATCTGAAGGCACTGAAATCACCCAAGTAGATGCAAGTGTAGGTGTCCTCAAAGGCCTACAGTGTATGAGCAGGGTTACCATAGCAATCACAGCTCCCAGCAGCACGACCATGAGATATTTAAAGATAAACCTGGCTTGGGTGGAACAGAGCTGTATCAGTGCATCACAGCAGTCAAGAGTGCACAACACCAGACAGAACCGAGTTTAGCACCTCACAATTTCCATGGTAACTGCCACACTGCATAATCCTAATGCTAAAAGGACCTGGATTTACCACAACAGGACAGCTGAGGAGCCCCCTCAGGTACTTGAAGTGCAGGTGTTGTGGTGCAAGTTCCTTCTTATACTGATGTGGAACCTCCTCTGTTCCAGCTCATACCCAGTTCCTCTTGTCCTATCACTGGGTGCCCCTGGGCAGAGCCTGGTTCCCTCCTCCTGACGCCCACCCTTCACATATTTATCAGCATTACTGAGGTCACCCTTCAGGCTCCTTTTCTCAAAGTTCAAGAGACCCAGCTCCCTCAGGCTTTCCTCAGCAGAGAGATTCTCCCCTCCCACCATCATCTCTGTGGCTCTGCACTGGACTCTCTCCAGCAGCTCTGTGTCCTTCTGGAACTGAGGGGCCCAGAACTGGACACACTAGTCCAGCTGTGGTCTCAGCAGGGCAGAGTGGAGGGGGAGGAGAACCTCTCTCGATGACCTGCTGCTGCAGCAGCACACTTGTGTAATTACATCTACAAGAACACTAAGCAGCCTTGAAAAAGCAAGGATCACATTGCTTCCCATGAAATTGAGGTCACCACCACTACACACAATGTCTTTCAAAACCAGTAAATCCAGACAACTCTTAATAGCAACTTTCAGCATAAAGGCACTTGGTTCCCATTCCTCCAACCTTGCTTTTGTTACTAGTTTTCAGATGGATGAACGTCTAACCTACATTTTAAGTAGAGATGATTTAGGCAGTGCAGCACCACACTTACGTCTCAGATATCCCCGCTTCACATCAGCTCTCACCCAGCACCTTTCCTGCACAGCAAATACACATTTGGACATTAATCTGTCACCTTTGCCCTGGCAGTGGGTATCTCCAGGTATCAGCATGTGCTTGGCACAGCGGGCAGTATTTGGAACGAAAGTAGCTTCATACCAATCGAGTTAAATTATAACCCAGACTGACCTCAGTTCAGATTCTGAGAAGACCACCAGCGTTAGACAGAACAAACCCACGGATCCCTGAAGTGGGAATTACAGGCAGCTACTGCACATCAGTAGAGACTTCCCACTATGACTTGCAAAACCCCAGCTGCTTGAATTCATCTTCCATGTTCCATCTGGATGCTGCATAAAGGCAACACAGAACAGAAATTCCCGCTGAATTGAAGCAACTGGAAGCAGGTGGGTGCTGAGAGGGGTTAGAAGACAGCTGGACAATGCAGGGCTTGTGCCTCTGTTGGACAGCGATAGAGAAAGATGGGAAAGAGGAGTGACAGATCAAAGCAAAATGGTCCTAAAACTGGGTGTTCTGAAGCAGGAGTAAGAGGAGAATATTCTGAGGACATGTTAAAGCCTGAGGTAGGCAACAATATTTTGCTGTGAACTTGTTTTGAAGGGGAGCTCAAGTGGGTGAGAAGGCTGTCTCAGCTACGAGAAGCCCATGAAGGCTGTTGCTGAGATGGCTGCTTGCTTTACTTTCCCCCGTAAATAAACTTAAAAGTGGAAAAATCAGGTGGGAAGGTAACTAACCCTTAGCAAGAAGATCAAGGACAGAAATTCAGGCCATCTCTCCTGCAGCTTTTGCCACAGCTGCAGGCATTTGTGTGGGGCTGTCTACCACCCGCCCCACTTGCTGGAGCGGCCCTTCTAAGACAAACCCCCCAGCAAATAAAAGTCGCTGCACTCATTGTACTTCTGCTGCCTGCGAGGCCCACAGGACCAACAGAAGCTGCCCGAGGGCAGTGGCCACTCCAAGACAAGGCTCTCTTCTCACCCTACAGATCATGCCACTTTGTACCGCTGCCAGCCTGGCCAAGCACGCAGTCACAGAGTCATCAAGGTTGGAAGAGACCTACAAGGTCATCCAGTCCAACCATCACCCCAACACCACCCTACCCCCTCATGGTGACAGCAGCACCTCCACTGGCTGCGACCAGCTGAGACCCAACCAAGATCCCATCACAACAGGAACATCTGCCAGCTTTACTGGGCCACTGGGCTGCACTGGTTGCAGCTGAAATGGACAAAGGCTTAAGAAAGGGTGGAGTAGCTCAGAGCTCAGTAGAAAAAGGGATGATCACCCTCATTTGCTCTCATGCAGAGGTTAAAATTTAGATCAGACAGACATGGCTTCAGTGAAACATCTCCTACCCTGACACCCTGCAGCACCCAGCAGGGGATGAACAGACTTCCAGTGCCTGAAGGGAACCTCAAGGCCCTGAAATCCCAGCTCCTGGGAAGGGACCCAACCCCTACTGTAATTCAGCATCTCTTTGAACCCACTTTGACTCCACTTGAACCTTATAGAGCTGGGAGCTTGTCTTGTGCTGATTTCAACAAGCAGCAGACTCACCCCCAGGGTGATCCAAGGGCTGCCCGCTTCACTCTGCTCATGATGCCACCACCACAGCAAGTTTTTTAGCCCCTGGCTCTCACCTCACCATCTCCTACCACCCCTACACAAAGCTCTTCCCAATAGATCCTCAGGTTTTTTTTCAGGATTCTGCCTCCACCTGAAGGCTTCTTTTCACAGGGCTAGAAGCCTGCTCAAGCACAAAGGAGTGAAGCTTCTAAGAACCACTGCCAGGACTTGGCCAGAGCAAGCAGAAGCTGTGCACTGGTGTCCCTACCTGGATAAGGCTCTCCTCCTTCTCGAAAGAAACTTCAAACACACCTGGACACGAAGCACTTTTCTTCTGAGCACCATTGCCAGCTCACACTCTCCTTTCCCTCCTCGCCCTCAGAGATCTACTTTCCTGAGCAAAGATTTGGCCCTTGGCAGAGTGTCCCTTCTTAAAAACACAAAAGCAGCTCCACAAAAACCCCAGGCACACATTCCCACTCCTACTATCCCCTTCCCATCACCTATTTCCTCATCACACAGAGTGGAAGATACATCCAGGCTCCAGCCCCAGTTAGGGGTGGCTGAGCCCTTCAAAAGGACCACTTCTTCCAAGATCACAAGCCTGCTCAAACATGATGCATCTAGCTCACGAGTAAGGACCTCTCACAGCACAAGTCCTCTCTTGGAAGACAAGCCCACCCGAGTGTTAGGCACTTGGCTCATGAATATCATCACAACACTTTCTTGCCACCCCCACCACCTTCACACCATATGAAAGGCACATGCACCCCTGCGTGAGTCTCACAGACAGTTCTCAGCAACTCCGTTCTCACAAGGCTGCCTGCTTGCCCGGACACCTCAGCCCGTGAACCCATCCTACCTCAGCACCCTTTACCTTGTCACTCTCAAAGGCAGCCCGCTTCCTCCAGGCAAACCTCCCACGGACTGTTGCTGCTACCATCACTGCTACCCACTTACCAGTTATGACCAAGCAATCTCCACCTGATGCCCACCTGATGCCCACCTGATGCCCATGTGCCTTCTGTTGGGCTTCTTCCCAGCAGCTTGAGCCTCATGGAGTTTTTGCTGATGTGTGCTGTGGTTTTATGTGGTGGAATGTTTAAAACCCACCTGGCCATGTTCCTGTGCAACTGAATCTAGGGGATACTGCTCTGGCAGGGGGATGGGACTGGGTGATCTTTCAGGGTCCCTTCCAATCCCAAATGTTCTGGGATTCTGTGATTCCAGACCTTCCTATTTCTGTTTCTGTTGAGACTCTGGCTAGAGTCCTATTCTTCCCTGAAAGGAGAAAAGCTTCATGAATGAAAAGGCGAGTGTCTAGACCATACAAAGTCATCCATTTTCTTGCCTTGGTGATTTGTCACCTGCTCAACTTCCAAATGTTTTAGTGAAGTCAGTCAGTGAGGAATTACTGCTGTGGGTTTCCGTTTCAGTGCTGAATGGCAGCAGTCAGAGGAGCTTTGCGCTGGGTCCAGAGCACAGTCAAGAACTCTTTGCTAAAGCTTATGAAACAAATGCGACTTGTGTGCTCGCTACTGAGGACAACAACTGCCTCAGCGTCTCGTCTAGACGTTTTCCAAGGCTTTTACTGCTGTCACAATATTGGACCAAGGAGAGCAGAATCAAATCAAATACTGCTGACTGGATGCTGACCAAACCAAAGTAATTCAGATGCCGAAGAAAAGAATCTTGTTCAGAACAAAACTGGGTTTCACATGAATCACAGAATCCCAGAACGTTAGGGATTGGAAGGGACCTCAAAAGATCATCCAGTCCAATCCCCCTGCCACAGCGTAGGATCACCTACATCCCGTCACACAGGAACACAGCCAGGTGGGTTCGAAATATCTTCAGAGAAGGAGACTCCATAACCCCTCTAGGCAGCCCCTGCCAGGGCTCTGGCACCCTCACTGGGAAGAAGGTCCTTCTCACATGGATGTGGAACCTCCTCTGTTCCAGCTCACACCCACTGCCCCTTGTCCTATCATCAGGGGCCCCTGAGCAGAGCCTGTCTCCATCCTCCTGACACCCACCCTTCACATATTGATCAACATTCATGGGGTCTCCCCCAGGTCTCCTTTTCTCCCAGCTCAAGAGACCCAGCTCCCTCAGCCTTTCCTCATCGGGGAGATGCTCCCCTCCATCATCTCTGTGGCTCTGCACTGGGCTCTCTACAGCAGCTCTGTGTCCTTTTGGGACTGAGGGGCCCAGAAAGTAGCACAGGTAAAATCACTGCAATCTGTCAATAAATGGTCAAAGTTGTAACAGGAACTACAGTTGGCATGAAGCTGGAGAAATCTTCAGCAGACCGTTCGTGCAGCCATGAACTAGCTGATTGTTCTGTGTAAACGTGTTTTTAAAACTAGCTGATTTTTGCTCTTAGTGCCTGTGGCTAGTGAGCAGCTGAGAGAATGCTTTATGTCTTTGTGGTGCTTGTGATAAGAGCGAGGGAGAGCTGGCAGAGCACTGACTGTTTGGCTGCAGCACATTAGTCAGAATGCCAGCTCTGCTTGGCTCATAAATTGAGGCAGCAGTTAGCCATCCACACGGTCCTCAGCATAACTCCTCTCTCTCCTTAGTGCTGTGAGCAAGGCACAGGGGTTAGTGCAGCACATTTGTTATGAAGTAGCTAAATCCTAGCGGGATGGAGAATGAGCTGGAGGTATTTGCACAGTTGTGTTGGCAGAAGGCTACAGGAGAACTCGATCGTCACAGAAATGAACAGCGTTGGCAGAGGTGAAGAGTGTGCCTTTCCAGACAAAGCCTTACATCTCTAATATTTACATTTTTGAGGAAACAAAAAATAATGGGTGAGCTGTTCCAGTGCAGATTTCGGAGCGTGAGGTGTGCGTGAGAATGTCGACCCCATCAAATAACAGCTGGATGCCAAACTAAACTGCAGCTACAACCACATCTACTGCAAGGAACATATCAGTGACTCTGCACAAAGCAGCTGATAAGTGAAAAGCCTCTGTGGTAGCAGTTAGAGTAGGGAGGTATTTTTAGATGTTTCTGGGTGCACGTGGCTTAGCTCAAGGTTCTTCGACTCTTGACTGGCAACACCGGTTCCATCATAATGCTGTAACTGCCTGCTGCCTGCTTTGCACTTCTCAGGGTGCAGTCAGGGGGTTGCAACTACTGAATCACTGACTCACAGAACCTTAGGGACTGAAAGATCACCCAGTCCAATCCCCCCACCACAGCAGGATCCCCAAGATCCAGTCACACAGGAACATGGTCAGGTGGGTTTTAAACGCCTCCAAAGAAGGAACCGCCAAGTGTTTTTTGTAGCATAAATGGTGTTTGAGCCAAGCTGGCCACAAGCCTCGGCTGAATTACTGCCAGCACGTTATTAACTGGGATGAGGTGCTACAAGTAGTCTGAGTCTTATTCTCTGGAGACGTTTCAAACCCACCTGGACATGTTCCTGTGCGACTGGATCTAGGGGATCCTGCTGTGGTGGGGGGATTGGACTGGATGGTCTTTCGAGGTCCCTTCCAATCCCTGATGTTCTGTCAGTCTGTGACTCTGTGTCTATTCTTCTGGTAGTCAGCCGCCATGCCGCTAAATCCCCTGTTAACTCCACAGTGTTTTCATCTAGAGTGAGCCCAAAGTTTCTTAGTGATCAGAAAAAACGAAGGTAACAGAAGCAAAGCCTGGGAAAGAGAAGTGTCAGATCTGGTACTGTTACCCTGTGAATTGAGAGGAAAAGATGCTTCTGAGGCAGGACACCGCTTTCCTCTTGTGGAACTTTCTGTTTCAAACGTTTTCCTCCCTGAGACAGCAGCTTGTAAGTACTTCCAAGGCTCTGCCAGGTTTGAAATAGGCAGTGGAGTGCTAGTTCTGCCCTAGACAGCTGCTCGCTTTGAGCTCACGGCACTTAGCTGTGACTCACAGGACGTGGTGGGATAAGAACAACTGGAAGCCAGCACAATAACACTACTCAAACCAGTGTGCTGGTGCCAATATAAACTCGAATATATTTGATGCTATCATAAATCCCTAGCAGCCTTCCAAATTGGCTGGCAGGCTCTGAAAGCCCTCTTTATTGTGACTTTGTAAAACACTGGTGTATTAGATTAAATAGATGGATGTTGTGCGCTTAAGCTTTTTTAATGGAGATTAAAATCTTTGTTGACTTGCCTGTACAGACCCACTCATTGGACTTGAGTGGTGGAGTGAGAACTGCTCAGACTGAAGCAAAAGGCAGAACCCCGAATGGGTGAGCGCTTCTTAGGGCTTCTTTTCTCTAGATTCAGACTTGCGGTTTTGCTAGCTGCTGGTTTTTCTTAACATTTTTCATTTGGACACTGAGCCTACAGATCCCAGAATGGGTCAGGCTGGAAGGGACCTCAGACATCAGCAGGTGACAACCCCCCTGCCATGAGCACAGACACCTCTCACTAGCCGAGGTTTCCTGGAGCCCCATCCAACCTGGCCTTGAACACTTCCAGGAAGAGGGCATCCACAACCAACCTGGACAGCCAGTTCCAGTGCCTCAGCACCCTCACAAGAAGGAATTTCTTCTACTCTAATCTAACTCTCCCCTCCTTTATCTTGAAACCATTCCCCCTTGTCCTATCATGAGAGTCTCTCCTAAAAAGTCCCTCCCCATCTGTCCTGTACACTTCAGTGACATAATGGATGGCTGCTACAAGGTCCTCCCGGAGCTTTCTCTTCCCCAGGTTGAAGCCCCAGCTCCCTCAGCCCTTCTTCAGCAGGGAGATGCTCCCCTCTCTCCATCATCTCTGTGGCTCTGCGCTGGGCTCTCTCCAACAGCTCCGTGTCCTTCTGGAGCTGAGGGGCCCAGAACTGGCCAAAAGATTCCAGCTGTGGTCTCAGCAGGACAGAGTAGAGGGGGAGGAGAACCTCTCTTCATATCCTCACCACCCCTGTTCTGATCCACCCCAGGATGCCACTGGCCTTCTTGGCCACCAGAGCCTATTGCTGGCTCTTGGCCATCGTACTGGCCCACAGGACCCCTTATAGGAGGTCTTTTATAGATAAAGGTCTTACTTTGTCTCTGATGTTCGATCTCTCTAAAGAACCTGTGACCAGAAGGACCTTTTGGGAGGTATGCTAATAGCTGTTGCATCTATGAAGATGAGGTTGTTAAATAGGTTGGGGACTGAACTATTGGAGAGCAGTGGAGGAGAAAGGGACCTGAGAGTCCTAGTGGCCAGCAGGATGGCCAGGAGCCAGCAATGGGTCCTTGTGGCCATTGGGGTGGATCAGAAAGGGGGTGGTTAGCAGATCAAGAGAGGTTCTCCTCCTCCTCTACTCTGCCCTGCTGAGACCACATCTGGACTAGTGTGTCCAGTTCTGGGCCCCTCAGGTCCAGAAGGACACAGAGCTGCTGGAGACAGCCCAGCGCAGAGCCACAGAGATGATGCAGGGAGTAGAGCATCTCTCTGCTGAGGAAAGCCTGAGGGAGCTGGGTCTCTTGAGCTTGGAAAAAAGGAGACTGAGGGGTGACCTCAGTAATGTTGATAAATATGTGAAGGGTGGATGTCAGGAGGATGGAGCCAGGCTGTGCTTACCGGCACCCAGTGATAGGACAAGGGGAACTGGGTATGAGCTAGAACAGAGGATCCATGTGAGAAGGACCTTCTTCCCAGTGAGAGTGACAGAGCCCTGGCAGGTGCTACCCAGGGGGTTGTGGACTCTCCTTCTCTGGAGACATTTCAAACCCTCCTGGCCATGTTCCTGTGTGGCTGGATCTAGGGGATCCTGCTGTGGTGGGCAATTGGACTGTGTGATCTTTTGAGGTCCCTTCCAATCCCTGATGTTCTGTGATTCTTGTGAAACACACTCTGGTGGTTTCTCTCCAAACCTGAGAATAGCAGATCCCTGTGTTTTGCTGGCCATGAGCTGCATTGTCTTGGTGGTTTTATTTAGCCTTGTGAAACCTAAAATGGATGCAAGAACACTATTCTGGTTCAGGTGATGCAACTCGTAATACCCTCCTAAGATGGATTAGGTAACCTTATTTAACTCTATCCCCTGGAGGTCTTTAATAACCTTAACGTATCTGTCATTCCCATCTGTTTGAATTTAGGACTGGTTACACTAACTTGCCTTCAAACTGGACTACCTGAGCATTCAATGTTGTTTGGAGCAGATAGAACTCACAGCATTTTCACAACACAAACACAAAACTTGCTCTTGTGCAGCAATTAGTTTGATGAGGCTGGCCCTCATGTAGTCTCCACGTAAGCTTCAAAGCTACTACCTGTTTCGAGAAGCTTTTCCTGCTTTGGAATTCCCCCACCCCCAAGCCAGCTCTTGCTGACCTGCTCCTGCTCTGGTAACCGGCAGTTTGCTGAAGGTGTCCCTTGGGAAATAACTGAGCCCAACTGCAGGGGAGGTGGGAGCAATGAGCTCATCAGCAGGCCTGTCAGACTGGCGATGAGGGGCAGGTTTGATGCTTCCCAACGAGCAAGAGGATTCATCAGTCTTCTTCTTCAGGCACGAATGCCAAGCACATGCTGCAAATGCCCGGTGTCCTTGCAAAGGCTTCGGAGCCGACCTGAGAAAAGGGGGCAAGGGTGGAGAAGGGCTACAAGCATCTCCTGTATTTTAACCCTACAGAGCATCCTGCAAGCAGAGTCTCAGGATTCTGTGCTGGAGTGCTCCACCACAAGGTACTGCTGTTCTCACGACTGTTTTCATTGCTGTTGAGTGCTTCATTCTGCATAAAGTGCTGTAGGGTTTGCAGTGATGTCGATGCTTTTGGTTAAATTGTGTGTTTTGAGGAGGCGTTTCTGTTGCCTGAACTCTCAGGTTTTTAATTTTTCAATTGCCTGTGTTGCTGCCTGCTTGCCACTGACTAGTTTGTCTCTGGAGATTTCCATGGAGAGCTGGCTATTCCTGGAAAGAGTTTGCTTCTGCTGCTTCTGTAACTTGTTTTTGGTGCTGCTGTGAGACAAGTGACACTTAAACGTGTAAGGAGAAGAATCAAAAAGAAGCTGCTGCTGATGTGAGGGGGCAGATCTTGCTGCTGACTTACAGGAGTAGGATGGTGGAGGGGTGGTGGAAGGGGAGCTGTCAGCTGCAGGCCAGTGGCTGAGTGCAGCCATCGTGAGGACGCAGTGGGTTGCAGTAACGCACACAGAAATCTGTGCTGTTGGGAGACTTTCAACACCCTCCTTGGGGAGGTGTGAAGGCTGTGAGGGGGCAGTGAGGAGCTACCTTGAGCAAGCAGGTATGAATGCATTGAGGCCTTCTGTTCACTCCAGGCCAACTGAACAGACAGCTCCGTGAGCTGAACCGAAAAGTCCATAGGATTATCCAGGAGCTCTACTGGGTGTTTTTTCTCTCAGTAAATGTCCTTTTTTGCTCTGCAGCACTTCAGGCACTGAGTGGTGGGGACACAGGCCATAGCAGACCTTGACGTGAGGGGTGGTCTCCCCTCTCGTCAGAGGGCCAGGCTCAGGAGAAGCTCTGGAGGGGCCTTAATGGCCCTGATGGGCTGCACCTGGGCCCTGAGTGATGCCATCAGGTGCCTCCTCAGTATCTAAGCAGTTTGCAGAGGGGGTGGGCAGTCTGTAGATGGTGGATGCTCCTTGTGGAAGGTCCTTGTTGTTGGAAGGACTCTGTGAGCTGTTACAGTCAGCTTCCAGTGCCGCAGGACGGGATGAACTGGACTCAGGTAAGGAATTGGATTCTACATTTCTTGTGTGTTTGCTGTGGTGGTTTTGGCCTGGCTGGGGCAGGGCACAGGCCGCGGTCGATTGCTCTGGTGTGAAGTTGTGGGTTGACTTGCTTACTGCTGTGTCTTAGGTGAGCAAGGTTGTGATTGAAGCAGTCTGGCAGAAAAGGACCTGGGGGTTCTAACTGACAGGTTAGGACAGGGGGTTCTAATCTGAGCCAGCAGGGTGCTCAAGTAGCCAAGAAGGCAAATGGCATTCTGGCCTGGGTTAGTGTGTCAAGCTGGAGTAGAGAGGTGACTGGAGCAAGTAGGGCAACAAAGCTGGGGAAAGGCCTGGAGAATCAATGTGATGAGGAGAGATGGAGATAGTTGGGGCTGTTTACTTGGAGGAAGAGGAGGCTGAGGGGAGACCTCATTGCTCTCTACAACTATCTGAAAGGAAACTGTTGATGCTGGTGCTGGTCTGTTCTCACGGGTTATTAGCGACAGAAGCAGAGGCAAGGGCTTCAAGCTCCAACAGGGGAGGGTTAGACTGGCCATCAGGAAGAAATTCTTCCTGGAGAGAGTGGTCAGGGACTGGGATGGGCTGCCCAGGGTGGTGAATCTCCATCCCTGGATGAGTTTAAAAGACATTTAGATGTGATGTTGGTGCATCTGGTTTAGGTGTGACCTTGTAGAGTGGGCTTGGTGGTTGGACTCGCTGATCCCGGGGGTCTTTTCCAACCTGGATTATTCTGTGAATGATTCCATGAAAGACCCTGTGTGCTGAAGCACACTGATATTGCTCAGCTTCTATTAAACCATTTCCCTGAAAAGGCCTGAGCTGATGTCTGAAATGGTGGGAATTGGCTTGTGTAGTCTATTCATATTTTGTGAAAAGGGATAGATGGAGAGAAACTCTTCTCTCTGCAGAACAATGGTTTATCCAGAAGGTATGAAAACATGGGTGAGGATTTATTGAGTTGAGGTGATTGAATGAGAACACACATGCTTTTGAGACTGATGTTAGTGAGCATCCTCTAGCCTTATCACAGAACATCAGGGGTTGGAAGGGACCTTGAAACATCATCCAGTCCCATCCCCCTGGATAGAGCCAAACTCTGCTCAGGGGCACCCAGTGCTAGGACAAGGGGCAGTGGGTGTGAGCTAGAACACAGGAGGTTCTTCATCAATCTGAGAAGGACCTTCTTCCCAGTGAGGATGACAGACCCCTGGCAGGGGCTGCCCAGGGGTGTTGTGGAGCCTCCTTCTCTGGAGGCATTTCAAACCCACCTGGACATGTTCCTGTGTGACTGGATCTAGGAGATTCTGCTGTGGTGGGGACGGGACTGGACTGGGTGATCTTTCAAAGCCCCTTCCAATCCCTGATGTCCTGTGATTCTGTGTTCTTGAGGATTTGATATTTGCAATTAGAAAAGCTTTGACAGAGTTTTGTTGATCTGTTGCTGCAGAGTTGCCTTCCAGCACAGAAACTGTAAGGAGCTTTCAGTGGCTGGAGCTTTACCTGAGTGTATGAACCTGAAGGGACTGTTTGCCAGCTTCAGTTCGGTCGTTTGTTGTACGAAGGCACCGAACTTGGCAGCCGCTGTTGTAATTTCTGGGCTGTGTTGACCCAGCTGTGCCCTGTTACAGCTTGTGTGCAGGTCTGGAGGAAGAAAATCTTCCTCTTACCCACAGTTTATAGAAACAGTCTGCTTCAAGCAAGTTGACTCAGTTGCCAGCGCCTGCTTCTCTACGGGATAGATCACTGCCCTGGTGTGGGTAGAAGCACCAAGCCTTAGTAAATGAAAAGTGCTGCGGAGGAGCAGAGATAGCCACTGTGGACCCCCCACTGCTTGTTGCCTGGGTTTTCCTTCTGAGTGCTGAGCAGGATGTGAAGCGTGTGGTAAGCTGCTGTGTTTTTTCCATCTACTTGAAAATGAAAAAAATGAAAATAAAGGCAGTTTTGGGCCCTTCAGAAGGTTGATTTTGATAACAGAAGTACCTCCTAAACAAAACTGTGTCAGGGAAGAAGTTCTGCTCCAGTCTGTTCAGTGAGTGATGCTGCACGGACTTGGTACGAAAAGCCTTACAAGGCTGTGAGAAGAAAGGATTGCTAGGATCCTTTTGATCACTTGGGACTAGTAAAGAGCAGGCAAGGACCTTCACGTGCAAGAGGGGCTGGTTAATCAGATTATCAGTTTGATGCATGTGCCTTCCTGTCTTTCAACTCTGAACCAAGCAAGAACAGATGTGTAAAGAAGCTTTGGGGCATGCTAGGAGGTTGCTTAACAGCCTAGTTCAGTAGTGACACAACATTTAAGAGTGGACCCGCTGTATTGCGTGCTCACTGGTCTGTGTGCTCTGTGGTTGTGTGAGGGCAGTGGACTGCGAGAGTGGAAATGCAAAGGTACGTCACAGTGAAGGAGAAATGCAGACTGTCACAGAGCTTTACAGGCAGTGCTGTGTCTGCCCAATGGCACCACGTGTCCATGAACACTGCCTCTCTTCCTTGCCTCTTACCTTTTGTTGCCCTTATTGGATGCATTAAAAAATCAAATCACAGAACATGAGGGATGGAAGGGACCTCGAAAGACTATCCGGTCCAATCCCCCTGCCACAGCAGGATCCCGTGGATCCAGACACTGAATGAACTATAATGAGGGCAGTGTACAGTCTGGCATCTGGGCAAGAACAACCCCAGGGACCAAGATAGGTTGGGGACTGAGCTGTTGGAGTGCTGTGTAGGAGAAAGGGGCTGGGGGTTAGCAAGATGGCCAGGAGCCAGCAATGGGCCCTTGTGGCTGAGAGGGCCAATGGCATCCTGGGGTGGATCAGAATGGGGTGGTTAGCAGGTTGAGAGAGGTTCTCCTCCCTCTCTACTCTGCCCTGGTGAGACCACATCTGGAGTGTTGGGTCTAGTTCTGGGCCCCTCAGTTCCAGAAGGGCACAGGTCTGCCGGAGAGACTCCAGTGCAGAGCCACAGGGATGGTGCAAGGAATGGAGCATCTCCCTGCTGAGGAAAGGCTGAAGGGACTCGGTGTCTTTAGCTTGGAGAAAAGGAGACTGAGGGGTGACCCCATTAATGTTGATAAATATGTGAAGGGTGGGTGTCAGGAGGATGGATCCAGGCTCTGTTCAGGGGCATCTAAAAGACACTGATTTTGTGACAAAATGCCCTCACTGCATTTGGTGGTTAAGGGGTAGTGATTCTTTGAGCAATGGGACAGGACTTTTCAAGTCAATAATGATGTTATATGTGTCATATAACAGACAGGAAGAGGAGGCTACATGCAGGAATCCCTGCTGACCTGCATATGCATGTATGAACTCTTGAGTAATTACTGCATTAAGCATGACTCTTGTTCTTATTATTGTACCTTGTGCTTCACTACCCTGATTAGCAATTAATTGCTTTCGAGCTAGATGCACTAGAAGCTTTGGCTTCATGGCCATTCCCTACTTTCTTTGTATTTACCAAACTTTACAGAGTTACACTTTGTTCTTTATCATAAATCAAACATAAATCAAACAGTTGGCACTGTGTAGCTCTCTTATTCCAGCCTTAGCAGCCTTGTATCCCACTCGAAGCCTCTCTCCTCCCAAATATTTAAATACATGGGAAAACTTCCTTTCATCTGTTGTTTCTACACTGCTATAACTTTCCCTTTGGCTTTTTTAATTAACTGCAGGAGGCCGAGTTTTAACACCCCCCCAAGTTCTTGGGCTATCACTTGAATTTGTTCTTATTCAGGGCCTGGAGTATCATTCTGATGAGGAGAGATTGAGAGCGTTGGGGCTGTTTAGTTGGAGGAAGAAGAGGCTAAGGGGAGACCTCATCACTCTCGACAGCTCTCTGAAAGGACCCTGCAGAGATGCTGGTGCTGGTCTCCTTTCACAGGTCATCAGTGACAGAAGCAGAGGGAAGGGCTTCAAGCTTCAACAGGGGAGGGTTAGACTGGCCATCAGGAAGACATTCTTCCTGGAGAGAGTGGTCAGGGACTGGACTGGGCTGCCCAGGGTGGGGGTTGAGTCTCTATCCCTGGATGAGTTTAAAAATCACTTAGATGTGGTGTTGGGGGATCTGGTTTAGGTGTGACCTTGCAGAGTAGGGTTGACGGTAGGACTGGATGATCCTAGCGGTCTTTTCCAACCTGAATGGTTCTGTCATTCTGTGATTCTAAGATGTCTGGGACAGCAGTATGAGCTGTGCTCTGCTTGCGCTTGAGTAAAACATTCGCTCACTCTTCTCTTTGCGGATGTTGACTTGAGTTTTGTAAACTGTACGGCAGTTTAAAGGCGGTCAGTGGTCAGCAGGGAAACATGAGCTGTGGATGAATTCTGTGGTGGTGAAGCCTTCCTAAACTGTATTTCATGTAACAGCTTTTAAAACTTATGTGACTGCCCAAGGAAACCCGGTCACAGCACTTTTTCACGCTGCAGAAGAGCCAAAGTCTCTGAGAAGACAGACACCTCCTCTCACCACACAAACCCCAGAGATGCACCGGGCAGAGAGCAGAATGGGGGGTGGTGGCGGACTGATGCGCTTTCCCCCAAGAATCCAGCTGGCTGTGTGGTGGCCGTTGGGTGTCCTCTGCAGTACCCAGGTAGAGACAGTGAGTGTTCAAATAGGCATGAAAATCGATGTGTCGGCGTGCTTTGACCTTATGAAAAACAGTCTGCTTCATCTTCTGTTACTCCAGCTGACTTGATGGGTGTCTCACCTCATCGCCGAGGCAGCTGCACATGGAAACACACCCAGGTTGTCAGACGTGGGTGGTGTTTTCAGGATTGGGGTAGAGAACTGGAGTTGCTGCCATGCCGGCGACTACTTGCTGTGAAAGCTGGCAGGCAATGCTGTTGTTCAGGGAGCTGCCCGCGTGGAGCCGTGTTTGAGAACGCCGGACTGAGCTGCTCAGCATGGGGTTTGCTCAGCGCAGTGATGCAGCCCCAGAAGAGCTGCCTTTGTGCATGGGATGCTGACCAACACCGATACTAACTTGTACTGAGCCATCTAACACCAGCTGCCAGTTGCTTGCTTAAATATTGATCACATGAAAACGCAGCTCGCTTTGCACAGTTAGAATAAGGCACTGAAAAGTAGCTTGTGTGTCGAAAGGTCTGACAGGAGTGTGGGCCTCCTCATCCTACATAGTTCTGGCTTCAGACCTGCAGAGCTGCGGGTGTTTCCCCACGTGCACTTGCTGCCCTGAGCTCATGTGAAATTCACAAGGTGTAAGAAGCGTTTGTCTCTGCTCAGACATCCCAAGGGCCTCTGGTGCTACAGCAGGCAAAACAGGCCGAGTCTAAACAAACACTTGTGCTCTGGTGCTCTGCAGTGGGTGTGTTGTCTTAAAATGTGTTGTGAGAGCTCAGGGATGGGGTGTAGTGGTGGCCTTGGGACAGCTGGGGTAACCTGCTGACCTTTCCAGCCTAGACAGTTGTGTGAATCCTTTGCGTGTAATGGTATTTGAGATAAATGAACATTTCTGTTTAGGAAAAGGCAGACTTAGGCATGTTTTTTGCTTATTTCCATGAGCATTGCGTCAGCTTTCAGCTATGTCCCATCTTTTTATAGCTGAACTAGTGCTAATGATCTCAGTCTCTTAACGTGATGATAATAATAATGGAATTCCTTGATTACCTTGAATGGCTCTCCAGAGTGATATGGTGGTTAAAATTAACAGCAGGGCAAGACATGGCCACTCTCTTGCACTCTGTCTGACTTGACACAGTGAAATAATTGAAAGAGAATAATAATCTTTTTTTTAAAATATGAAAAACTCATTGGGGAGTGTCACTACAAGGCTGCGTAAAACTCCTTCCAAAAAGATCTGCCCTCTTTCTTTTTCAGAGCACTTAAAAATAAGTGAGACAGAGCCAATAGAGACGTGACCAAAAATACCCCTGGTATTTGGACTTCTCTCCACAGCCCATATATAGTGCAGTCCAGAGAAACCCCACTGCTTTCAAGGTTTGCAGAGCTCCCCAGAGAGGGCACTGGTTTGGAAAGAGGCATTTTAGAGCTGATGCACTGAGACCTGGATCTCTTCTGCGAAGCAGGTAAATTACTTCAGAGATCTTAGAAGTACTGCAGTCTCCTTCTCTGGAGATGTTTCCAACCCGCCTGGCCACGTTCCTGTGCGACTGGATCCAGGGGATCCTGCTGTGGCACGGGATTGGACCGGATGATCTTTCAAGGTCCCTTCCAACCCCTAATGTTCCGTGATTCTGTGATTCTGTCTCTCTGGCTGACTGCTTCTGGCTTGCTTTCAGTTGATGTAGATGGGGAAGGGTTAGTGTGCTGGGAGCACTTCTTCAGGTTGACTGCTATGTGGAGGTCCATCCCCTTGGCTTGTGCCCCACTGCAGCTGAAAATCCCAACAGGCAAGACTTGTAAAATTCATAACATACAAGGTTCTCTCTCTGTATTTCCCGCAGGCTTTGTGCTGAGAACATGAGCGTTTACAGACAGTCTGCTGCGATCAAACCAGATTCCGGTTAAAAACTAATGATGCAGTAGAGAAAATATTGCGATGGCTATGCTGATTTTTAAAGGGTTTTCTGCAACTGAATGTGCTTTTGATCATTAGTTCTATAGGACTGGGCCATTAAGGGCAGCAGAGAGGCTTCGATGCCTCCTAATGATTGGCAGAAGGGATTTTAGCTGCATCATCAGCTATTCTGAGCATCCTCACAGTTATAAGCAAATCATCATGAAATGATTCCTGAATTAGACACTGTGTGTCCAGCAGGAGCAGGGAAGGGATTATCCCCCTGCACTCAAGGCCGCTCCTTGAGGACTGGGTCCAGTTTTGGGCACCTCAGTACAAGGGAGGCATCAAGGGGCTGGAGCAAGGGCAGAGGAAGGCAACAAAGGTGGGGAAGGGCCTGGAGAATCAGTCTGAGGAGAGATGGAGAGAGTTGGGGCTGTTTAGTCTGAGGAAGAGGAGGCTGAGGGGAGACCTCATTGCTCTCCACAACTATCTGAAAGGACCCTGCAGAGATGTTGGTGCTGGTCTCTTCTCACAGGTGATTAGTGACAGAAGCAGAGGGAAGGGCTTCAAGCTCCAACAGGGGAGGGTTAGACTGGCCATCAGGAAGAAATTCTTCCCGGAGAGGGTGGTCAGGGACTGAGATAGGCTGCCCAGGGTAGGGGTTGAGTCCCCATTCCTGGATGAGTTTAAAAGTTGCTGAGATGTGGTGTTGGGGGATCTTGTTGAGGGGTGACCTTGCAGAGTAGGGTTGGTGGTTGGACTGGATGATCCCGGGGGTCTTTTCCAACCTGAATGGTTTTGTGATTCTGTGATGAAAGGCATAAATGACATTACCCTTTACAGGAATTGGAGTCCTTACAGGTGACTGATTTCTCTAGCTGGAATGGTGCTAAGAGGAATTTTGTCAGAAATTAGTGATAATGGTTAATGAACTCCTGCAGGTTACAGAATCACAGAATGTTAGAGGTTGGAAGGGACCTTGAAAGATCATCTAAGTCCAACCCTCCCTGTTGGAGCAAGGTAAGCCTACAGTACTGTCTCAAGATGTCCTACATGGGCCTCAAACCCATGACCCCAGGAATTCAGAGTCCCATACTCTACCAACTGAGCCAATCCAGTGCCCCCCGTGAAACTTGAAGGTGCTAAATCAAGTGCAAGGCTTCTGCAGAAATTCAGAATGGGTCCTTGGTCGTTGAGTCCCCATCCCTGGATGAGTTTGAAAGTTGCTTAGATGTAGTGTTGGGAGGTCTGGTTTGGGGTGGTCTTGTAGAGTGGGGTTGCTGATGATTCCAAGGGCCTTGTCCAACTTGAATGATTCTGTGATTTTGTTAGAACATCAAACACTAACTTCTCGTCATTGCTTCCTATATATTGATCTATCAGCTCACCCAGCTAGGGCTCCTACCTACCACTCAACCAAATGCTAGTGCTAATTCTGGCATCTCCTGGAGGTGGGAGCCCTAGCAGCGCAAGAGGCTGAGCTGTTTTTCTGTTCTCTTCCAAAGTCTGCTCTTAGCAAGCCAGTCTTTCCGCAGACTATATCTAAATTAAGCTGATGCGTCTCAGAAGTGTGCGTATTGCTCTGTTCCTAGGCCTTCAGGGAGTGTTAAATCACTGGCAGAGTGCGAAACTAACTTTTTAACCTAAAAATTGAGATGCTCTGTTCACTTGTTTGGAGTGTGCAGGATATGGTTGTGTAACTGGTCTGGCACTGGAATGGGTTGCTGATGGTGGCGGTTGAGTCCCCATCCCTGGATGAGTTTAGAAGTCACTTAGATGAGATGTTGGGGGAGCTGGTTGAAGGGTGACCTTGTAGAGTGCGGTTGATGGTTGGACTCAATGATCCCAGGGGTCTTTTCCAACCTGAAAGATTCTGTGATTCCATGATTCTAACCAGCTGAACAGGTGACATCGCTGCTGACCAGCCAAACAAACTGCACTTCTGACTGATTTGTGTCTGTTTTAATCCAAACATCAAAGATGAGACACTGCATCTGGCCTGGTGCTTTGATGGTTGCATTATCAACATTAACTGCCCCTGGGGTTTCAAATATGGAAGGGGCTGCCCGGGGGGGTTGTGGAGTCTCTTCTCTGGAGACGTTTCAAACCTACTTGGTCCTGTTCCTGTGCAACTCGATCTAGGGGATCCTACTGTGGCAGGGGGGGATTGGACTGGCTGATCTTTCAAGGTCCTTTCCAATCCCTGATGTTCTGTGATTGTGTGATTTGTTCAAGGACCACTGTACCACACTCAGAGTTACTTACAAGGAGGTCCTATGTTTTATTCCCTCATTGTATGGTGTCTGTTGGAGCCCCTTAAGCTGAGAATAGGTCTCTGAGCATTTTTCAGCTCTCTGGAAGAGTCAGAAGTGCAGCTTGGTGCAGTGTTCCAGCAAGTTTCTTGCTCTCACCAGTGTTCTCCAAGCGCAAACATGACCGCAGTGATAACTTCAAGCTCTTCAAAGCAGATGTTTGTAGTCAAGCCAAGTCACTGGGGTCCTGCTGGTGGAACCTAGGGCACAGTCATGTTGTTGGTAGAATATGAAAGAGTAGAGATGGACTGGCTGTATTCATGCTTCGTGTGTGTTGTGAGGGGTTTGCCGTGGTGCAGAAAATAAAGGTCAGTGAGGTTGTTTTAGGAAATACAGTGGCTTCCTTCACCTTCCTCTGAGCGCATCTGAGGCAAAAAGCTGTATCTCTCTCTGACAGGGTTAGTGTTCAACTTAATCTGGTTATTTGCCACGTGGTCTGTCTCCTGCTGTTTGCCTCTCCTGTAGCTAATCCACAGATGACAAACCCTTTAGCTGTGGCTTTGTCCGTCACAATTTACACACTCCAGGGTAGAAGGGAACAAGTCCTGATAACTGCAGTGCAGCTGTCTGGGGATCTCTGGCAAAATGCTTGCAGCTGCCTCGACTCCTGTGAACCCTCTTGTAATCTCAGGTGTTCACTTACTGCACAGGAAGCGCAGGTTGTGTCGCATCAGTATGGAACACTGGCTGGTGTGTCATTTGGAGCCTGGGAACACACATCTACCCCCCTAGTGATTCCTTTGAGTGGTGCTGACTGTCCTGGGCCAGAGTAACTGCTCTGTTCAGAGTTATCAGTAACACAGTTGGAGCTGCTGATTGCAGTTATGAGATCTGCCCTCTAAAGAGCCTGAGGACTGAATCAGAAGGGTCTTTCAGAAAGCTCTCAGAGTCTCTGCTAGGCAGGACTGTGAAAAGGTGCAGTGTTTCCTTTCACAAGGATCGTTTTGCAAACCACTGCTTGTTAACTTCTGCAAAACCAGGAGCTGGAGCTGCATGACCTGGGAAGCCCGTAAGCAGATCTTAGAGGTGGAACTTTCATTTCCCTTCGAGCCCAGCAAACGTCTCAAGGGACATAATAAATAACCACTTGGTGGCTTTGGGAACACTGAGCCTCCTTGTAACTGAGGAGCTGTCTTGGGTGTGAGTTTGGCTGTTCCAGCTGTGACATGCTGTGACAGCATCAGTCGTTTAAAGGGCTCTTTCCTGAGTCTCTGGAAAGCTAATTCACAATCTTCTGAGGGACAGAAATGTTTGAAAGTGCACAATCTATTCTCTGTTTTCCAAATATTTGGGCACCACTACCTGTCCTGCACCTTCCACACACAGTTTGTGTTCAAAATCTAGGTGACTGTATCAAACAGAACAACCTGGGCATGTTCCTGTGTAGCTGGGTCTAGCGGATCCTGCTGTGGCAGGGGATTGGACTGGGTGACCTTTCGGGGTCCCTTCCCATCCCTGAAGTTCTCAGACTCTGAGTGAATGGATGCCCTGTAGCAGCTGAAGAGTTTTCGAGAGGGTTCAAAACCCAGGTGGTGTTTTGTCATGTGAGTGGTGGGTTTTAGCTCTTCATCTGCAGTGAAGACTCTACCACCAGGTCACCCAGTCCCTATTGAAGTTTTAGTGAAGCTCCTTCCAGCAGTGCAGGTCTCTAGCGTGTCACTCTGACAGTTTACCTACTTCAGAAAGACATCTGCTGTGCTGTTGTTGAATGCTGCCAAGTCTGACTGTGAGCCAAGGCCTCTTTGTCCTTCAGTTGCTGATGGCTTTGGCTTCGTGACTGCTCCAGAGATGTAACAGATAGTCAGCTGCCTCAGGCAGCTTCTGAAAGGTAGCCCTGACCTCTCCTGCCAGTAATGAGTGTCAATTATGTTCCCCACCCACATCCGTTTCTGCACCGTGGGGAACAACCACAGCATCATGCTTTTCCGTAGTTTGTTCTGGTGACACAAGGGAGCAGCCCAATGCCAGGGTTTGCTGCGCAACTGAGTTCTGTCAGCTGGGAAACCACTGCAGACCTGGGGCTTTAGTTACACTTCTACCTCTTGCATGAGTATCAGGGTACTGAGTTCTAAAGGAAAAGGTAACTAGAAAGACACCTGAGATGGGGAACAAAGCAGCTGACTTGAGGAAACGGTGACTTTCCCTGTTGGCTCAGCACTGGCAAACTGCTCTTACACCAAAGCAAGGGCTTCAGCGCACTGTGCCGGACTTGCTTCACGTCAGATATGAACCGGGTAGCTCTAAAGACCCTAAGAGTGTTCTTAGCACTGCTCTTAAGCTCAGATTCAGCCTGATCTTGGTGTGACTGTTCCTTCTCATGTTAAGCAAGAAAGTGTGGGAGTTCCTGCTCTTGAAGAGGCCAGTTACAGAAGCTACAAGTCTAAGACTTGTGATCCTCCAGTCCTTTGCCATGGTGGAGGATGAAACTGGGTACATAGGGCCTTACAAAGTGGATAAACAACTTCAAACTGGAATAACTTTTCTGTGAAAGGAAAAGCCAAAGCTGTGCTTCATGTCAGATGTAGCCTGACATAGCCTGGAAAGCTGCAGTCCATCACAATGTTCTGCCTTTGATGCAAAAGCCATCCCATAAGTCCAGTCAGCTACAAACCTGGGTTGTTCCATTTCTCAGACATAGTCATGACTGGGAGACTGGTAGGACTCAAATACTCAAGGTGTCTTGCAAACAGATGAAACAACCATAGCTAATCCCTTAAAGAGTTTGTACTTCTGTACTTGAAAATGTTCTTGAATGTTCTGGGGTTGCTGAAGATTCTGAATTGCAGTGTGTGCAGAGCCACAGAGACTGAGGGGAGGGAAGCATCTCCCTGATGAGGAAACGCTGAAGGAGCTGGGGCTCTTGAGCTTGGAGAAGAGAAGATTGAGGGGTGACCTCATTAATGTTTATAAATATGTGAAGGGTGGGTGTCAGGAGGATGGAGCCAGCTTCTGCTCAGGGGCACCTAATGATAGGACAAGGAGCAATGAGTGTGAGCTGGAACATAGGAGATTCCACATCAGTCTGAGAAGCAACTTCATTGTGAGGGTGACAGAGCCCCTGGAAGGGGCTTCCCATGGGGTTTGTGGAGTCTCCTTCTCTGGAGACATTTAAAACCCACCTGGACATGTTCCTGTGCAACTGGATCTAGGAGATCCTGCTGTGGCAGTGGGGTTGGGAGGGGTGATCTTTCAAGATCCCCTCCAATCATTAATGTTCTGTGATTTGTGTGATCTTGTTAGTAGGGTAGTTTCATTGGATCGGAACTCCTTAATACGTGATGCTTCTTGAGATTAACTGTTTAGGTTTATCAGTCCAGACTTGAGATCATCGGTTGGTGGGCAGTATCTGCTTTTGATGTGGATGTGGTGCTGCCCTTTCAAATCCTCACACTGTTTGCACCCTGCTTTGAAGTATAATAGTTCCTATGGAAACAACATCAGTGTTGTGACCCTCTGAGACTTCAGCATGTAGAGCTGTCCTGTTTTCTTTCTTCTGGTGTGTGACTGCAGTTGTTCTTTCCCTCCCACATGCTATCTGCAACCTCTTTTAGAAAGTGATGCTGAGAGAACTCTTCACTGCTTCCTCCATAAAGTTAAATGTGAGGAGACTGTAATGTCTGAACATGCTCATACTGGAGATTCTGATGTGTCCTTTATGGCTCACAAATCTCTTTATGTTCCAGGGTGAAAGGGACCTGAAAATATCATCTAGTCCAATCCCCTCGCTACAGCAGGGTCATACACATGGATGCAGTTCCCCATCTGCCCCTGGGCTAAATAGTTCTATCTCTCTGAGCAGGTCGTCGTAGGAGAGATGCTCCAGTCCTTTAGTGCCCCTTTGCTGGACTTTCTAGGTTCTCAGTGTCTCTTGTACAGGGAAAAGCCAAACAAACACAGTGCTGCAAAGCTGTAGGGGTGGTTTTGCACAGAGAGGAAGGTTCACTTTCCTTTTTGGGGGTTTCTGCTTTCCCCTCTTCAGTGCTAAGTCAAGTTAAACTTTCTGTGATCAGTAATATCCTTCAATGTGAATGGGGGACTCAAATGAAAACTGCCAGTAGACTTCTAAAAATAATCCTGTTCCATAATTTTACACCTACTGGTTTAACACTGCAAGAACAAGAATCAAGACAGAATTGAAAATCATTGAAGGAAAAAGGGAAGAGAGTGTTTGCTTTAAGAAGCCAAATCATGGCTGAAGCTAAAGCAAGAGCCACAGAATCACAGAACATTAGGGACTGGAAGGGACCTCAAAAGACCATCCAGACAATCCCCTGCCAAAGCAGGATCCCCTAGATCCAGTTGCACAGAAACATACTCAGGTGGGTTTGAAATACCTCTAGAGGAGGAGACTCCACAACCCCCTTGGGCAGCCCCTGCCAGGGCTTTGTCACTCTCACTGGGAAGAAGGTCATAGAGTCATAGAATCTTTATGGATTGGAAGGGACCTCGAAAAATCTAGTCTAATCCCCCTGACAAAGCAGGATCACCTAGGCCAAATCCTTCTCACATTGATGTGGAACCTCCTATGTTCCACCTCATATCCATTGCCCCCTGTGCTGTCACTGGGTGCCCCTGAGCAGACTCTGGCTCCATCCTCTTGACACCTGCCCTTCACATAATTATCAACATTAATGAGGTCAGCAGTCCAGAAATCTCGTGACAAAAAAGATTCGCCTTCCGGGATAAAGGATGGATTTGGCATTTGCGATGCTGAAGTTCCTAGTGTGTTGGGTTAGCCTCTAAAGAAAACAAAGGAGCTACCAAAAATATCACAGACTGTTAACTCTGTGTGGAGGTAGATGCTGCTGTTCCTTGTCCAAGCTTTTCAGGAATGCTTTGGCTTTGTTTCTCTTCCTAGCACAAGAGAAATGACCTCTTGATGAGAAGAATGCTGTGGATAAGGTGGCTGGTACCTTATCAACTCTGCTGTTGTAGTTATGCCAGCCAGACATGTTGGTGTGACTCAAGCATCTTCTGCTCTGGCACTTATCCTTCAACAGAGGTGTGCTGAGATTGAGTTGTGACCTCATCTGGTACAGAGAGCTGCTGCCAGGTTCTCTGAATTGATAAAACATCAAGCCTGCTTCTCCCAGGGTTTATTTAAGGCATCCTGTCTCCAAAGAGCTTTGGAAGACATGGTGGTTTACTAGCCTTATCCTGCCTACCAGCCAGTTGTGCTTTTCCTAAAGCTGGCTGCTGTAAAACAAATCCACCTCAGGTATCACAGCTGACGATATAACTTCCCAATGCTTTTGAGCAAGGTCACTTCCAGGAGGGCTCTGCAGGATTTTGGCCTCAGTAATGTTGATAAATATGTGAAGGGTGGGTATCAGGAGGATGGAGCCAGCCTCTGCTCAGGGGCATCTAATGATAGGATAAGGGGTACTGGGTGAGAGCTGGAACAGAGGAGGTTCCACATCGATATCAGAAGGAGCTTCTTCATGGCGAGGGTGACAGAGCCCTGGCAAGGGCTGCCCAGAGGGGTTGTGAAGTGTCCTTCTCCGGAGATGTTTAAAACCTGCCTGGGCATGTTCCTGTGTAACTGGATCTAGGGGATCCTGCTGTGGCAGGGGGATTGGACTGGATGATCTTTTGAGGTCCTTTCCAATCCGTTCTGGGGGTTTGCAAGGCAGCTGAACTGAAGTGCGAAGAAAGGACAGACTTTACAGTGTCCTCTGGTTAGCTCTCAGGAGTGTCAGAAGCGGACAGGACTAGCCCAACAAGTTTGCTATCACTTATGCCCCAATCTAATCGGGCAACAATGACTTTTTTGAGTTGAGAGTCACAAGTGTAGTTGTGTCTAGGGAGTGTTCTCTATTTTTAGCAAGCTGGTTATCACCTGGCTCTCAGCGTCCTGCAGTGCTGAAAGCACAGGGTGGAGGAGGTGGAAAGAGATCAGTTGGGACTGCTTTGATTGCTTAATTTCTTTATTTGACCTATGCCAGCTGAACGAAACTGGATTGCTCAATGAGAAGTGTTCTGCTGTTGTTGTGGGCTGCCCAGGGTGGTGGTTGAGTCCCCATCCCTGGATGAGTTTAAAAGTCACTTAGATGTGGTGTTGGGGGATCTGGTACAGGGGTTCCCTTGTATAGTAGGGTTTAGGGTTGGACTCAATGATCCCAGGGGTCTGTTCCAACCTGAATGATTCTGTGGTTCTATTAAGGAAAAGAACCACAGAATCTCTACGGCTGGAAAAAATGTTTAAGGTAATCAAGGCCAACAACTTCCCCTGCACTGCCAAGTCCTTGCTAGATCGAGTCCCGAAGTGGCACATCCACATGTCCTATGAAAACCTTCAAGGATGGTGACTCAGTAGCATCTTCAATACTGCTGTAAAACATGAGGGATGTACTCTTGATAGGTTAAGACATTTCTAATTGAAAAAGGGCTTCAGGGTTTCCTTTTAAAATGTTTAAATATTTAGAATCATAGAATCTTTACGGATTGGAAGGGACCTTGAAATATCATCTAGTCCAATCCCCCTGCCACAGCAGGATCACCTAGACCAAGTCACACAGGAACACATCCAGGTGGGTCTTAAACATCTCCATTGATGGAGACTCCACAACCACCCTGGGCAGCCTGTTCCAGTGCTCTGTCACCCTCACCATGAAGAAGGTCCTTCTCAGGTTGATGTGGAACCTCCTATGTTCCAGCTTACAACCATTGCCCCTTGTCCTATCACTAGATGACATTGAGAACAGCCCAGTTCCATCCTCCTGACACCCACCCCTCAAATATTTGTAGACATGAATGAGGTCACCCCTCAGTCTCCTCCAAGCTAAAGAGACCCAGCTCCCTCAGCCTCTCCTCATAAGGGAGGTGCTCCACCTCCTTCATCATCCTTCTTGCCCTACACTGGACCCTCTCCAGCAGCTCCACATCCCTCTTGAACTGAGGAGCCCAGAACTGGACACAACACTCCAGATGTGTTCTCACCAGGGCAGAGTAGAGGGGGAGAAGAACCTCTCTTGATCTGCTAACCACCCCTCTTCTGATCCACCCCAGGATGCTGTTGGCCTTCTTGGCCACAAGAGCACATTGCTGGCTCATAGTCATCCTGCTGTCCACCAGGAACCCCAGGTCCCTTTCTCCTACACTACTCTCCCAACACGTCAATCCCCAGCTTACGCTGGTACCTGAGGTTGTTCTTGCCCAGATGTAAGACTCTACACTTACCCTTGTTATACCTCATTAAATTTCTCTCAGCCCAGCTCTCCAGCCTGTCCAGATCTCACTGAATGGAAGCACAGTCTGCAGGGGTGTCGGCAACACCACCCAGCTTTGCGTCCTCAGCAAACTTGCTGACAGTGCATGGCAGTCCCTCATCCAAGTCATCAATGAATACTAGTTGTCCTACAGGGGGGTTGTGGAATCTCCTTCTCTGGAGACATCTAAAACCCGCCTGGCCACTTTCCTGTGTGACTTGATCCTGCTGTGGCAGGGGGACCAGACTGCATGATCTTCCAAGGTCCCTTCCAATCCCGAATGTTCTGTGGCTCTCTGATTGTCTTTGATGTGAGCAGCTGTCCTCCAGGTACTACAGTGAGATCAAGGAGCTCATTTGAATTGATGTGTGAGTAGGATTTGAGCCAAGATACCAAAGATGTGCTCTATATTCAGCTCTGTTCGAACACAACAGGCAAATGGGTATCTTGAAGCACTGAAATACTCACTGTAGGGTCAGGCTGATGCTGTGCCTTGCAATTCAACTTAATATAAGGGGAACATCCAGCAGCCAACACTCCACCTGCCTGCTTCTGGACTTGTAGACATGCTGATATGCCAGTGCAACTGAGTCTTGGGTGTCTGTTGAGGTTATTCAAGCTCTGACTGGGGCACTGTGGGTCCAGTTCCCATTTTAGTTTTGTGGTTTCTGTGGACTTCGCCAGCTGTCCAAAGCAGGCAGCAGAAACTAGTTCTAGGGCTTCTGTGGAGTTCTTAGGTAATCTGGCAGATTAGGTTCTCGCACTTGGAGTTTTAATTGTTTGCTGGATTGGAAACCTAATCTGCATTTAGGATTAAGTAGAAATTAGAAGAGGCTTAATCTTTCTGACACTGCAGAGAAGGAAAGGTTGTAAGTTCATACATGTCATTAAGTCCTATGTTTGTACCGCAGGCAAAGGCTGCATCACTCTTGATGGATGGGAGTGTTCCTGCATTACAGGCACACTCCTAGATCCCTACAGGTTGAGTTATCACCTTGTAGTGTTCAGATGTGCTCTTTTAATAAAAAAATTAGCTTCAAAAACGCTGCAGTGAAAATACTGAGCTTCCTCTGTGTGTGTGAAGGTGGCTGGATGTGTATGGAGTACACAGAATCCCAGAATGTTAGGGATTGGAAGGGACCTCGAAAGATCATCCAGTCCAATGCCCCTGCCATAGGCAGGATCCCCTAGATCCAGTTGCACAGGAACATGCCATGGGGGGGTTTGAAACGTCTCCAGAGAAGGAGACTCCACAACCCCCCTGGGCAGCCCCTGCCAGGACTCTGTCACCCTCACTGGGAAGAAGGGCCTTCTCACACTGATGGGGAACCTCCTCTGTTCCAGCTCACATCTGGTGCCCCTGAGCAAAGCCTGGCTCCATCCTCCTGACACCCACCCTTTACATATTTATCAACATTACCGAGGTCATCCCTCAGTCTTCTTTTCTCCAGGCTCAAGAGACCCAGCTCCCTCAGGCTTTCCTCAGCAGAGAGATGCTCTACTCCCTGCATCATCTCTGTGGCGGACTATCTCCAGCAGCTGTGTGTCCTTCTGGAACTGAGGGGCCCAGAACTAGATACAAGATTTGAGATGTGGTCTCACCAGAGCAGAGTAGAGGGGGAGGAGAACCTCTTTCAACCTGCCAACCACCCCCCTTCTAATGCACCCCAAGGTGCCGTTGGCCTTCTTGGCCACCAGGTCACTTTGCTGGCTCCTGGCCATCCTGCTGGCCACCAGGACACCCAGGTCTGTTTCTCCTTCTAATGCATCAGCACTGCTGATTCTACTTGCATTTAACTCAGCTAAACAGCCAGGAGAATCCACCAAAAAGGTCTCACAAAGCAGACAGATGTTTGATGTCTTGGCTCTTCTACTCGAGCTGATCTCCTTGAACTATGAGAGTGCAAACTGTAAGAGGTCAAAGAACCAATCACACCAAATGGGCAAACATCTTGAAAGCTTCACAGGGTCTACCCCAGCAATTAAACACTCATTACCTCTACTTTTTCCAGCCCTAATGCTTCAGCCTGCCTGTAGGAGAGCATCATGACAGTGAGCACAGTAGGTTAGTGTGATGAAGTGAGAGCAAACCTGCCCTAGCTCAGTGAGGGTGTGTCTGGGGATGGGGAGGCCAGTGACTGTCCCAGTGCAGTAGAAAGCAGAGGACCAGATGTGCAGCCTGTTGTGTGTTGCTCATTAACAAAGAGGTTGGTGATCTAATTGTGGCAAAAGAGTTTTCTTGTGACGCAGGCTTGGCTTTGGTTTGAATACTTACCTTGCATGTAAATAATTACTTCAGCAGTTTAATGTTTTCCAGCCAAAAGTTTCAGCTTGTTCGCTTGCCCCGTCAGCAGGCAGCCTTCTTTTTGGCCTAAACCTACTGTTAGCAGTGATAGTGGAGCACAGAGAGGGTCTGAGTTAGGGGAGCTAGGGGTCCTCTGCCTGGTGCTAGCACAGACTCTTAGACCCAGCATCACAGAATCACAGAGCAGTACGGATTGGAAGGGACCTGCGAAGATCATCCAGTCCAACCCCTGCATCCAGTTGCACAGGAACATGGCCAGGTGGGTTTCAACTGTCTCCAGAGAAGGACACTCCACAACCTCCCTTGGAGTTGGAGAGATGTGGTCATCCATCTGTCTGTCTGTCTGTCCATCCATCTTTGAAAGAAGGCTGAGAGAGGAAGAAACAAGACTGTTATAGGGTGACTGTTGGAGCAGCTGCCTAAGTGTCCTGAAACGTTTCTGCTTGGACATGTCAGAAATCAAACTGGAATTTACCAGCTTGGTTCCTGGTGAGCCCCATCCTGAAGCCACTCTGCTCTTGTAATACTCACTTCCATAGAAACTAGTGCTTGCATGGTGAGGATGCTGAGAGGTGAAGCGTGTCAAACCCACCACAGTTCATTGCCTGGGTGTCACTGCCCTTGCACCTCGACAGCAGCAATCCCACTCAGAGTGGTGGAGCAGCAGAGCTCTGTAAGCTGCACTCTAAGGTGAAATCCCTCCTGTAGCCCTAGGGAAGTAAGATGCTGGACAAGGAGATGCCATAATTTGCTGTGCACCATGAGCCAAGCCCTGATGATGACTAGGAAGACATCGAGCCAAGACTCAGAATGGTTCTGTATGAAATGAGGCAGGTCCAGTTAGACACTTAGTGTCCCAAGTGATTTCAAATGACTTTAGGTTGAAGTACTACACTCAGCACTGGGGAGGCTACACCTTGAAGACTGGGTCTGGTTTTGGGCACCTCAGGACAAGGGAGACTCTGAGGGGCTGGAGTGGGGGCAGAGGAGGGCAACAAAGGTGGGGAAGGGCCTAGAGAATCAATCTGGTGGAGAGAGTTGGGGCTGTTTAGCTGTTTAATTTGAGGAAAAGGAAGCTGAGGGGAGACCTCATTGTTCTCTACGACTATCTGACAGGACACTGTGGAGATGTTGGTGCTGGGCTCTTCTCACAAGTCATTACTGACAGAAGCAGAGGGAAGGGCTTCAAGCTCCAACAGGGGAAGGTTAGACTGGCCATCAGGAAGAGATTCTTCCTGGAGAGAGTGGTCAGGGTCTGGACTGGGCTGCCCAGGGTGCTGGTGGTTGAGTCCCCATCCCTGCAGGAGTTTAGAAGTTGCTTAGATGTGGTGTCGAGGGAAGTGTTTTGGGGGTGACCTTGTAGAGTGGGGTTGGTGATTGGACTTGGTGATCCCAAGAGTCTATTCCAACCTGGATGACTCTGATCCTGTGAAGAGTGCTGTACGTACTTTTCTAGCTTTCATTGCTGACTCCTTGGGCAGCTGGGACACAAGGTAACAGCAGGTCTGGAAGAGTGGGGTTTCAAATTGTTCACGAAAGTCTCCTTTTTGTCCTAGACCTAACGGAAATGTTCGTGTGTTCTCCCAACTAGCATCCTGTGCTGTTCTCAATGCACTCCAGTTGGTTTATGCAGGGATGGCAGTGTAAACTGAGGCTTGTCTGACAAACAGCAATCTTTAACCCATTAAGATCAAGAAACAAAATTATAACATCAGGGGTTAGCTTTTTCTACACAAGTCAGAGTTTGCGCTTAATTGTTGGCAAGCTGGCTGACCTTGGTGTCAGGAGCATGGAGCCAGGCTGTGCTCAGTGGCATCTAGTGACAGGACAGGGGCAATGGGTGTGAGCTGGGACAGAGGAAGTTCCACATCAATCTGAGAAGGACCTTCTTCCCAGTGAGGGTGACAGAGCCCTGGCAGGGGCTGCCCAGGGGGTTGTGGAGACTCCTCCTCTGGAGACGTTTCAAACCCACCTGGCCATGTTCCTGTGCAAGTGGATCTAGGGGATCCTGCTGTGGTGGGGGATTGCAGTGGATGCTCTTAACCCAGCACAGTACATCCGGGGATGGTGACCCTGCCGCTGCTCTGGTCAGCAGGATGGGTTTGATACCCGTTGTGGTGAGCGAGTTCTTGGTTTTCCATTCACCCTGAGCCTCCCCCAGCACAGCTCGCACATCTGCACTGCGTTGCTGGCTGCGTCCCTAGGGTGAACCGCAACCTGCCGGCCCAGCGCCGCGGGGAGGACCCCGGGGGCAGATGCGGGGTGTGGCGGGTGGCTTGCGGATGCCGGGGCCGCCCCTTGTCGCCGCCGCGGCGGCCGTTGGCTGTTGCCATGGCTCCGACAAGCAGGGGGGGAGCCGGCGAAGGCGGCTGCGGCAGCGCTGCGAGGACCAGCCATTTTGCCGATGGAAAACAATGTGACCCGGCGTGCGGGACACGGCGTGCGGGGCTGTCCCGAGGAATAGACACAGCCCAGCCCAACAACCCCGCCGAAGGAGGAGAAGGAGCGGGCTCGCCAGTGAGTGACTGGGGTGGCCAGGCGTGGCTGTGAGCTGCCATCTTGACAGGCTGGTGACTGCCGCTCGGAGGAGGAGGAGGAATGCGGGGCGATAACGCTCCCTATCTGCTGTCAGGCAGCGGAGCCGGGTTTTGTCTGGCAAAGGCTGCGTTTCCCTGCAGCGGTATCTCCGCAGCTCGGTAGCTGCTCGCAGCAAGGAGCCTCTGCTGGGCTTCTCACGTGCGCTGCCGGCCCCGGCAGCGGCAGCCGCGACCCGGCAGGTGCGTGCGAGGTTGGCCCGGGCGCTGCGGGCTGGGCACCAGCGCCGGCTCGGGCTGACGGGCTGCGGGAGCTTTTGCCCCTGGGCTCAGCTACAAAAGGAAGCTGCTGCGCATCTCAGCTCGTGAGAGAAGAGGTAGGTAGGGCTGCGCTCGGGCTGTCGGGAGCCTGGGAATAAGGCTGCGCCGAAACTTCACGCAAGAGATGAGCTCATGTAGGGTGTCTGGGCGTTTGAAGGGTGGCTTTGGCCAGTGGGCTGGGTTAGAGCCGTGGCTGGTGGAAGTGATTGCGCTGGGTTGAATTGACTGCATTGTCCCGAGATACTCCAGTGAGATGTTCTGTAGGGCTGCCGATCAGAAAGGACGTTTCCGATAGCTGATGCGGTTTTACCGCTCACATCTGCTAAAAGGAGCAGATGAACATTTATTGTTGCTGTTTGCATCGTGCTTTTCCACGTCAGAATACCACGGCCAGAATAAAATGTAGCACAACTTGCGAGCATATTTGAAAAGGCTTCCATCGAGTTCATCGTTACCCGAATTCATTGCGTTCACAGGATATTAGGGATTGGGAGGGACCTCGAAACACCATCTAGTCTAATCCCCCTGCCACAGCAGGATCGTTGTTTGTCCTCAGCGAAACTCGGTTTCCAGTGTCCGCCCGCTCCTGTGCAATATGTAGGTCATAATAAAAGGCAGCTTTTCCAGCAGCTCTCGATGGGCTGCACGCCCCAGCACTGAGATTGATTAGTTTGTAGTGCTCGTACTGTAAAGAGCAGTGCTGCCAGCTCACACCTCCTTTTTAAAGCTGTCGCACATACCGCGCTAGGCAGAGCACAACACACCCATTGTGTCCCCCCGGCTGGCGGTCGGTGAAAGGAAGGAAACGAGCCCTCCGCATGGAGCACCGACACGCTAATAGCACCAGACGGTTCAGCTTCTATTGAACAATCTCCGTGATTCTGAGAGAGGCTGGGGAAGGCAGAGAAAATAAAAACGTGAATCACAGCATCCCAGAACATTAGGGATCGAAGGGACCTCAAAAGATCATCCAGGCCAATCCTCCCCGCCCCCGCCACAGCAGGATCACAAAGGTGAGATGAAGACTGTGGCTAGACCCAGGTCAGTAAAATCACAGCCGCCCAGTTCTGCTAACACCTATATTAGAAACAGCATTGTCTGAACACCCAACCGTGTCACCACTGAATAATGCAAATCCTGACTGAGCTAACACTGAAACGCAGTGCATCTTCCCAACAACAGAATTGAGTGTTCTGATTCACCTTGCAGCTATTGAAAATGATAGTACGCTTTAGCCCTAACTCTTATTCAGTAATCTCTGTGGACTTAACTAGTGCTGTGATGGGACATTTGCTTGGCCAGTTGAGTGGGCATGAAATCAAGAATTTGAGGTCTGGTGTCTTTATGGTTAAATTAGTAACCAGTGCTCTGTAATTAGGAGCCAAATTCCAATGTGTTATTTGTGTACGTGTGTCCTGCAAAGGCATTTGGACAGGCATGTTCAGCAGTGCTTCCTCAAATGAGACCCAGCATATGGAGACAACAGTATATGGATGGTTTGCTAGGATGTATGTTCTCCATTAGACAAGCTCTATCATCCTTGAGTCACTGCAGGATTCTGTTATTCAGTGAATGTCCACCGCAGCTTCTTATTCTCTGCCTCTGTGTTGGGGTCACAAAGTAAGTTGCTGAGAGAACCGCTTTAACCTGTGTTCCATGAGGTGGAGTGCGAATGGGTAGTGTGGTGCTGTGTAAGTCTTTGGGATTGATTCTGTCAGCATTATGAAGGGCATAAACAAGGAGGATTGGTGTTTCCTTTAAAGTGATTGTAAGCTTTTAACAAAGGAGTAGGCAGCTTTTGTTTTAACAATAAGAGGGGTGTGTGTATATATTTGTGTACGTGTGTATATATAGCATCACAGAATCATTCAGATTGGAAAAGACCCCCGGGATCATCAAGCCCAACCATCAACCCCACTCTGAAGGTCACCCCTAAACCAGATCCCCCAACACCACATCTAAGCAGCTTTTAAACTCGCCCAAGGATGGGGACTCAACCCCCACCCTGGGCAGCCCATTCCAGGGCCATTTATATTTTGCTATACAAAATACAGTAGTGTCCAAAGTGTGGAGGATTTGCAGCTCTAGATGGATTTGACCCCACTGTGAAAGGCTTATGGTGTAAGAAAACAAGACTAGCTATGACTAATCACTGAGCTGTGCACACCTCTTAGGTGCTAATAGAAGCAGTTTGTTAGTATGTTATATAAAGCAATATAGAATCCCAGAACACTAGGATTGGAAGGCACCTTGAAAGATCATCCAGCCCAATCCCCCTGCCACAGCAGGATCCCCTAGATCCAGTTGCACAGGAACATGGCCATGCTTTTCCTTTCATTCAGCTTTTCTACTATTTTTTTTTTTTTTTTAATGTCAACTCCCAGCTCCCCAGTGTTTTCTCAGTGTCTCTTTGGCCATATCGGTGACTGTCAGTAATGGCCACGGAGGTGCTGCAGTAGCATCTGGTGTGCAGGGAGAATTTAAATGAGTCAGAGGTAAGAGGCATCAACTGAGTAGTGAGCATGTCCAGTGTGAATTTGCTCCACGGTGGTGTAGTGTAAGGGCATAGATTTGAGGCAGAAATCAGAGGGGCATGAAGGGGACAAAGACTACTATCAGCTCCTGATGAGCTGAAGTGTACTTAAAAGGAGAAGCTTTACAAGAAGACCTTGCCAGTAATACGACGCAGGACAAGTGTTTGCATTGGATGGAGTGGCCTCCAGTTCTAGTTGAAGCCTAGAAGTTTTTCAGGTTTCAGTGGAGCCACAGTTTCTATCCAAGAAGTTTGCAAGTCTGTAGGTTATGCAAAGTCAGGCGCTCTCTTGGTCAGCGGTAAGTGACATCGGCTGGCAGGCACTTCCAACATTGTTCTAGACAGGTGACCTTCACAGGGGACTCTGGGCCTGTGTGTTCTACTAATGAATGGGACACAAGCAAAGCAGAAGCAGGCAGATGACTCGTAAAATGTGGCATCGTAGTAGCAGATGCAAAACTTAAGGGAAGGGAGAGAACAGGATGACCAAAGAAGGCAGGATCAAGTGGTAGAACAGTTTCTTTTGGTGTGGTGTTTGTTTAAAATAACCAACTTTGAGCAAACAGTGATAAGCATCAAGCAGCCAGGAGCTCTGTGGAGCACAATAACCTCATGAGAGCACCCGTGTGGGAACGTGGTCTCTACCCTGAGCCTGGTGCCTGTATAGTTAGGTACAGGACCAGCCCGTGAGTAACAACACGGGTGATGTGTGCCCAGGACACACACTCAGAGATCGAATGAGGGTACTTTGGGTAACATTATACTGTGGAGCAGCTGAGTGTGACTTCAGCGTCCGAAGGATCAGGTATTGACTGTAATGCACCAGTGATGAGGTTGCACCTGGAGCGGGTAAATTGCATCAGATGTGACCTTGGAGCAATACTTCTGCTCCAGCGAGGCTGCCAGCAAAGCATGGCAGTGAGAGCTGGCGCTGCCTGCTTGTTTCTACCCCAGAAATAGACAAGTTAATGCTTGGGATCCCTATCCTGCTACCTGGGTGTCAGTCCTTTCCCATGTCATCATCTCAGTGTCATACTAAGCAAGTTACTTACTGCCAGTTTGGATTTCTTCCTTTGCTCTTGGATGGGTGGCTTCTATGCATCCTCCGCTGTTGGGTGTGTTCCTGTTTGAGAGCTGACCGTACTGTAAATATTCTGTCTGTGGTTGTTTGCCTTCAAACAGTGCAGTACCTTCTCATGACATTGTTTTAACAAACATTGATCTCTCTGAAATACTGAAGCAGGGCAGTTCTGGAGTCTCTTTTTCTGAAGACATTTCAAACCGTCCTGGCCATGTTCCTGTGTGACTGGATCTAGGGAATCCTGCTGTGGCAGGGGGATTGGACTGGGTGATATCTTGAGGTCCCTGATGTGCTGGGAGCCTGTGATACTTAAAATTCTAGGGCTAAAACAAAAGCTGCAAAGACTTTGGAAGGCCCTGATGTAATGGAGAACCTCATGTGTGGGAGGCAGAAGGGAGAGAAGTCAGTACTTCCAGGGGTAATCTTTGAGTAGGGACCTGCTGGATGGCCACATTCCACATCAACTCCTGCTTTCAGGTTTTCGAAAGCATGAAATGTACTTTTCTTCTCAGATGTGCTGTTCCATAGCAGCAGAACATCATAGGTGCTGCTGCTGGAAAGCAGGATATTCCAAAGACTGAGCCTTTTCTTATGCTATTTCTAACTTCTTGCCTTAAATAGACTTTCCCCCCCTCCTTCTGTACTGAATAAAGATAGTGTTCTTATTCGCCCACCCTTAAAAAACTCACCAGCCTCCGCCAGGGCATGAATAGCACAGATGTGGTTCTGTGTTCTTCAGTAATCTGAGGAACATAGGACACGTTTCTAAGAGTTGGTGCTGAATATCCCAACGCTCAAAGGAAGGTGGGGGAAGCAGATGGGGAAAAAAGAACTGTTCTGTCTCTAAATCTGTACTCTGATCCAAATCTACAGTAAGTTTTTTCATTAAGCTTCTCAGAAAGTAGCTGCTCAATAATGCTTGGCACAAAGTGATCACATAGTCATTAGGGATTGGAAGGTCCCCTAGATCCAGTCACACAGGAACATACCCAGGCGGGTTTGAAATGACTCCAGAGAAGGAGACTCCACAGCCCCCCTGGGCAGCCCCTGCCAGGCCACAGTCAGCCTCACTGGGGTATGAACCCCCCAGGCTGTAATGAAAGCATCACTTGTTTTCAGGTGTAGCAGCGTTAGAGCAGAGTACAACTGAGCTCTCTGATACCTAAAGCTGCCCTGGTTTAGCAGCAAATGCAGGTCAGCTAAATGTTTTCACAAGCAGACGTGGATGAGGAAACTCCAAGGAAATTGAATGGGCAGTGACTGCAGCTCTCATAGCTGAAAATCAGATTTGTCGAGGCTTATAAAATGCAGTTTTCTAAAGGATGGGTTTGTTGATTGGATCGACAATTAGACCAAATCAGGAGTAGTGACTGAAGGTCAGATTAGGTTGAGGGGTCTCTGGAATTGCAAACAGTTTAAGAACAATGGGTCTGGTGTCCTACTGACTTCTTTTGAGTCCTGTCACAGTATCACAGGACATCAGGGACTGAAAGGGACCCCAAAAGAGCATCCACTCCAATCCCCCTGCCACAGCAGGATCCTCAAGATCCAGTTGCACAGGAACGTGTTCAGGCGGGTTTGAAATGTCTCCAGAGAAGGAGACTCTACAACCCCCCTGGGCAGCCCCTGCCAAGGTTCTGTCACCCTCACTGGGAAGAAGGTCCTCCTCACATTGATGGGGAACCTCCTCTGTTCCAGCTCACACCCGTTGTCCCTTGTCCTATCATTAGATGCCCCTGAGCAGAGCCTGGCTCCATGCTCCTGACACCCACCCTTCACATATTGATCAACTTCCATGGGATCACCCCTCAGGCTCCTTTTTCCCAGCTCAGAAGCCCCAGCTCCCTCAGCCTTTTCTCATCAGGGAGATGCTCCCCTCCCTCCATCATCTCTGTGGCTCTGCGCTGGGCTCTCTCCAGCAGCTCCGTGTCCCTCTGGAGCTGAGGGGCCCAGTACTGATCACATACATCACGCTGCTGCTCCTAGACGGTTCTTCCTCTTACATGTTCTAAGAGCAGGTGCTGCCGGCAGCCAGCTCAGCTTCTATTTCATTCATTTCCTAGTGATTTCTCGTGTGCAGGGAGCGCCAAGCGATGACTTTCTCCTGCCTGACCAGCTCCATGGTCATGGCACTGTTTTGCTTTTGGGGAAGTCTGTGTTTGTTAGGCAGCCTGAGGCAGTAATAATCGGTGGGGCTGCTTCGGGCCAATTGTTTTCTTGGAGTCGGTGAAATATGAAAGAGGCCAGTCAAAGGAAGCGCTGCTGTCTGAGAGCAAAGGGAGGTGCTGACAGGTTTGACAGCAAAACAGAGGCCAAAGCAAAGACTTTGTTTTGCCATCCATGCAGATAATCAGGCAAACTTGAGTCTTTGTACAGACCTCTTCTCCAGGGGTCACCTTACAGATAGGGATCAGGTAATCTGAGCCCTGCAGATTATCACTCGACTTTTAAACAGGTACAAGAGGGTGGTTTTTAATTCCTCATTTGCATGGCTGTTGATTTACACCTTCACTTGCTCCCACCAGTGGCTTTTGATTCACAGATGGCTGATTTATCATCCTGAGTAAAGGCCAGATTCCAGACATTGTCCTCGGGATTGTAAAGTACAGGACGTGTCTGTAAGAGCTGAGTGTCCAGCAGGAGGAGGGAGGGGGCTGTCCCTCTGCACTCAGCTCTGGGGAGGCAGCACCTAGAGGACTGGGTCCAGCGTTGGGCAACTCAGTACAAGGGAGACATTGAGGGGCTGGAGCGAGGGCAGAAGAGGGCAACAAAGCTGGGGAAGGGCCTGGAGAATCAATCTGATGAGGACGGATGGGAGGGAGTTGGGGCTGTTTAGTCTGAGGAAGAGAAGGCTGTGGGGAGACCTCATCCCTCTCCATAACTGTCTGAAAGGACACTGCAGAGATGCTGGTGCTGGGCACTTCTCACAGGTCATCAGTGACAGAAGCAGAGGGAAGGGTTTCAAGCTCCAACAGGGGAAGGTTAGACTGGCCATCAGGAAGAAATTCTTCCCATAGGGAGTGGTCAGGGCCTGGACTGGTCTGCCCAGGGTGCTGGTGGTTGAGTCCCCATCCCTGGATGAGTTTAAAACTCGCTTAGATGTGGTGTTGGGGGATCTGGTTTAGGGGTGACCTCATAGAGTGGGGTTGATGGTTGGACTTGATGATCCCAGGGGTCTTTTCCAACCTGAATTGAGGTTGGTGCCAGCTCTACTGCTTTGCTGCAAGGGTGGTGTTAACTGGGGCAATAGTATCCTCATGGGCCAGGCAAAATCACTGCAGAGCTGTGAGGCTAAATTAGTCCAGCTGTGAACTTGTTTACTTTGTGTGATATTTAGTGGCATCATTTTCCTAAACAGAGTTCTCCAAAATCAGCCACTGCTGGGCTGAAGGCCACCAGTGAAAACAAACACATCAGTGCATGATCGAGAAGCAGCTATCAGCAGCCCTCCAGCCAAGGGCGCTGCACTGTTCCTGTGCAGACGAATCCCACTTCTGCGTCTGGTGGGCTCTCTCCATATCACTAGCAGATGTGGTGGGTGATTTCTTAACGAACAGATGAAAGGACTCTTACCCAAGCTGCTAATTGAAGAGAAACTTGTGTGTTCGAGCAATCGCTCCTATCAATGTTGGCTCATCCCCATGCAGAGAAAGGGTTGGAATCAAGTTGTCTTTGAAATAGCTACTGAACATGAAAGGTGGAACACACTTGGTTGCAGAGGGAGACTAAAGAGCAGGTTCATTAGCTGGTGGCTGTCACAACTACTTGACCCTGATACTAGTGGGTTCCTTCTTTCCTGCAGCAGAAATGAAAATGTAAAGGGAGTTTGAGATAAATCTGGAGAGTGTTCTTATCTTTAACAGCTTTTTTGTGAGTGGCTGACACAGGTGATAGAATTTGAGCAGATACTGAATCGTAGAATCACAGAATCTTTCAGAGTAGAGGAGACCCCCGGGATCATTGAGTCCAACCATCAACCCTACTCTGCAAGGTCACCCCTAAACCAGATCCCCCAGCACCACATCTAAGTGACTTTTAAACTCATCCAGGGATGGGGACACCCTGGGCAGACCAGTCCAGGGCCTGACTGCTCTCTCTGTGAAGAATTTCTTCCTGATGGCCAGTCTAACCCTCCCCTGTTGGAGCTTGAAGCCTTTCCCTCTACTTCTGTCACTAATGACCTGTGAGAAGAGCCCAGCACCAACATCTCTACAGTGTCCTTTCAGAGAGCTGTAGAGAACGATGAGGTCTCCCCACAGCCTCCTCTTCCTCCAAGTAAACAGCCCTTTGCTCAAAGTTTGTGGTTTTTTTCAAGAGGAGATCATAAGAGAGTTATGAATGAATCATAGAATCATAGAATTCAATGAGCTTGAAAGGGAAGAGCAGAAAGATGGTGAAACCCCACCTGGAGTACTGTGTCCAGTTCTGGAGCCCTTATTCCAGGAAGGATGTGGACGTGCTGGAGTGAGTGCAGAGGAGGACCATGAGGATGATCAGAGAGCTGGTGCACCGCTCCTATGAGGCCAGACTGAGAGAGCTGGGGCTGTTCAGTCTGGAAAAGAGGAGGCTCCGGGGTGACCTTATTGTGGCCTTCTGGTCTCTGAAGGGAGCCTACAAAAAGGCTGGGGGGGGGACTTTTTAGGATGTCAGGTAGCAACAGGACTAGGAGCAAAGCTGGAGATGGGTAGATTTAGAGTGGATGTGAGGAGGGAGTTCTTCACTGTGAGAGTTGTGAAGGCCTGGAATGGGTTAACCAGGAAGGTGGTGGAGGTCCCATCCTTGGAGGTGTTTAAGGCTAGGCTGCATGGGGCTCTAGCCAACCTGGTCTAGGGTGGGGTGTCCCTGCCCACGATGGGGGTGTTGGAACTGGATGATCCTGTGGTCCCTTCTAACCCAGACTGGCTGTATGACTTGGTCTAGGTGATCCTGCTGTGGCAGGGGGATTGGACTCGATGATCTTTTGAGGTCCCTTCCAATCCCTTATGATTTTATGATTCTATCTAACAGCTGCAGAGAGAAGATGAGAAACCGGCTGTATGTGCCCACTGTTCTGGGGCAGGGGAGAAGGTATGATGGCTTCAGAGCAAAACCTGCTCTCATGGGGGTGCATTCTGTGTAGATCAAAAGCTCTGCCTGCGACTGTGGGGCAGATCCTGCTGTTCAATATGCGATGACAAACACCTGAACAACAGTCGTCTTGGTGGGCGGTGGGGAGGAAACCAGCCTTCAGAAATGCTGTGGAGTGAAGCCTGTGCTCTTGGGAAAAGCTGCACTGCTCTGTGTAGGAGTGTGAAGGGGAGGCAGGTGTGAGGGGAAGGATGACCCGGGTCCCTGAGGAATGTGCATGCTTGAACACCTCAGCTCCTTTGTAGTTAATTAGGAAAAAGAAAGGTGGACTTACGTTCCAGTCCAGTTCCTGACCTGTACAGAGTGAGCCGGCTCAGCCCACACGTTCATGGTTCTTAACTGCTTTTCAGTCTTCAGAGGGACCCGTTTGCATTGCAACCCCACTTTGCATGTTTGATAACAAACCGGTATTCGTCTGCCCTGGGGAGGCTGCATCTGGAGTCTTGTGTCCAGTTCTGGGCCCCTCAGCTCCAGAAGGACACAGAGCTGCTGGAGACAACCCAGCACAGAGCCACACAAATGATGGAGGGAGGGGAGCATCTGCCTGCTGAGGAGAGGCTGAGGGAGCTGGGGCTCTTAGGCTTGGAGAAAAGGAGCCTGAAGGGTGACCTCAATAATGTTGATAGATATGGGAAGGGTGGATGTCAGGAGGAGGTGTGCTGGGAGTGCCTGGAGAGCATAAGCCTCAGCAAAACCACAGTAGAAGGGTCAAGCTTTTCAGCTGTGAACCACTGAAGCTCTCCAGAGCGGGACAGGTTCCTGTGCAGTTCTGAGCCAGATGGCTGCAGTCAGCCAGAACCGTGACCATCCTGCTGCACGATAGCATCCTGTAACGATACTGCTCTGGTCACTTGCAGGTGGACTCGCGTGCTGAGCCCTTCCAGTTACATGTAAGTGGGATGAGACAGCTGCTGGCTGTGTCTCGCTAGGAATCGCCAGCAAGCTGGTGTGTGAAAGCCTGGCTTTGGGGTCCCACTGTGTTTCATAAAGCCTCGAGAGCCTTACAGCTCCTGCGAGGGTGTACGCTGGTACTGGCTGTGCTTTGCTGCCCTGGACTTTCCATTCCAGCTCTAGAGCGCTGGAACTTCTCTGCAGGAATCCTAGTCCGTGCTGTGTAGAATTGATCTGTTGTCTCTATTGTGTGGGATTAATTTCACAGATTAAGTCTGTACCTGCTAATAGGAGGAGAGCACAAGCCTGGCAAGCCAGTTCCAGCTTCTGAGAAGTGGAAGTATGAGGAACAGCTTTACTGAGCTGGTGGCAGAGGGTGGGACCATGGCATGCTGAAAGTGGGCAGTGATTCAGCTGCACTCTTGAGTAGGGTGGGTTCTAAGTCTGCGAGAGGTTTCAGCGCTGTCTGTTGGCTCAGCCTCTCTGAGATCTGCCTGCAGGCCCTCAGGCTTGCGCTGGCCGTGTGCAGGGTGGGATGAAGGAGCTGCGCTGGTAGTTAGGCAGCTTTGGTCCTGCTTTGATTTGTGTGTCTTTGGAATTAGAGCTTGGTTCTATAAATAACCTCAGCTACCACAATTCAAGCTGAAACTCCAGGAAAGGCCTCTAGGGTTAGAGCTGGGAAAAGAGTGATGCTAAAGATGACTGAGTACTGGGGTGCCCAAAGGGGTTGAGATATCTTCCTCGAAGGAGGCTTTCTGCAGCAGCCTGATCAGGAATGATGCCCTTCCCGTCAGCTTCACTGTTGTGAAGCAGATGAGCGAGATGCCTTGGAGATCCGGTCTCTTCTGTGGTGCCAGAAATCGCTGGCAAAGTGACTCACATTCAGTCTTCTGTTCTGTTGTTGTAGGCAGGATGGTTTGTGACTTCCCACAAGCTGGCAGGGCTTGGTCGTAGCTAGATCTCTCTTCATACCCTTCACCAGTAAACCAGCCTGTCACTGTTCTCCATTGGAAATCGCATCAGAATCAGGTTTTAGGAACAGCTTGTGTAGAGACTGCAGCACGTGTGGTTTGGGGTCAGAGCATGTGGGTATGAGGACAGGTCAAGCAGACTTGTTCTGCCAGGATATCATGCAGATGGAATCAGACAATAATAGGATGGTTTGGGTTGGAAGTGACCTCTTAAAGATCATCTAGTCCAACCCATCTGGAACAAGCAGGGATGTTTTGGACTAGATTTGGTTGCTCAGAGCCTGGTCACAGAATCACAGAACATCAGGGGTTGGAAGGGAGGGGCCTCCAGCTGGACTGAGTGGTCTGTGATCCTGTGTTTGAATTTCAGTGGGGTTTTTACTCAGATGAGGTAATAAGGACGGTCGCCTTCACCTTGGGGTTCTGAGCCTCAAAGCTTTAGCTGTGGCAGCTCTGCTGGCCCCTACCTTCTGTGTCACAAGTAGAGGAATTGTTGAATCACAGAATTGCAGAACATTAGGGATTGGAAGGGACCTCAAAAGGTCATCCAGTGCAATCCCCCACCACAGCAGGATCCCCTAGATCCAGCCGCACAGGAACATGGCCAGGCAGGTTTGAAATGTCTCCAGAGAAGGAGCCTCCACAGCCTCCTTGGGCAGCCCCTGCCAGGGCTCTGAAAATGGTCAAATCACTTGTTCAGAAAAGCTGGGGACTGCTTTTCATGTTTATTCTTCACTGAATTGCTGGCCCTGTAACGTGGCTGAACACCCTGCACTAATTGCTGAGCAGCCTGAATTCTTGTGGGTTTAGCCACAGTAATTGGAATAGGACCAGTGCCACGTGTGGAGGTGCAGGGCCAGCCTGGCCATAAGCTGGAGGCTAAGGAAGAGCAGAAGGGCTTTAGGCCACGTGTGCTCTGTCACAAAAGTCTTTAGGAAGCGAAAGGGGAGCTGGGACTGGGGTTTCTTCAGTGGGGTCCTCTTGCTTTGCTTGGACTTGTTGACTTGAGACTGAGGGCAGTGGCTGTGCGGATGGGCAGGTGCAGCCTGAGCCTCCTGATGGCAGCACTTCCTTGAGGAGGGGGTAACTTCATCACAGCCAACGGTCAGGAGGAGCAAATGTTTCTCAGGATGTTGGTCCAAAGGTCACATCAGAGGTTTCAGAGGACCTGGAGAAGCAGCAGTCACTTACACTTTTCGTTCCCCTAGGAAAATGCTCCTTGTTGCGATGGAGAGCCGGGCTCTCACCCTGCTAAGCCACACAAGCTCTGTGTGTTAATTACTCTGTGGAAGATGGAGCCGTGTCCTCAGAAGACCAGACAGCAGCTTGATGTTCGGGTTTTCAGTGGCACTCAAGTGGGAGGTGTGACTGTAAGACCTTCCGGAATGTAATCCAGGTTTTCAGCCTCTGTGGCAGATGTTTGTATGAACCATGAGGTCGCTGTCTTTAGAACAATGTGGTGGGGTTACACAGACTTCTACAGGTCTTGTAGAGAGCAAGAATACCCTCAGGACATCCCAGGGATGTTTGTGCCTCAGGCACAAGGTTGATAAGACACAAGGTTGTACAAGGTGAGATGAGTCGCTTGGTCCAGCAGGAAAATGTTAGGTGACTGGGACCTTGACTGTTAAAAGATAGAGTGGAGGGGGGAGGAGAACCTCTTTCGAGCTGCTAGCTACCTGCTTCTGGTCCATCCCAGGGTGCTGTTGACCTTCTTGGCCACAAGGGATTTCTGCTCAAAAATCCTTTTGAGCAGCAAATCAAATTACTTGGGTTGGTCAATGACAGTGAGCCCTGGAGATGGGATCCCAGCTTGTGTCCGTGCCTGAGGTTCCAGGCCCTTAGGGAACCATCACAGTCAGCTTTCAGCTAGAACACTCTGGCAGAAATTAACCCCTCTTGACTGCTGACTGGTGGTCCTGTGTCTGGTGCCTGTAGAGTCTGAGGAGAGCTGAGTACATCTCTAAGAAGTGTAGGGTGTTTCCCATTCCAGGGAACTACTAGGCAAACTGAAGAGGAAGAAGCAAGCCTATAGGTCATGGAAGGAGGGGGTGGCCACTTGGGGTGATTATAAGGCTCTGGTGAGGGAATGTAGGGATGCAACTAGAAAAGCCAAGGCCTCCTTGGAATTAAACCTTGCGAGAGGTCAAAGGCAACAAAAAAAGCTTCTTCAAATATATAGCAGGACCCCTGCTGAATGAGGTGGGTGCCCTTGAAACNGAAAGTCATGCTTGACCAACCTGATAGCCTTTTATGAGGGCGTAACCAGGTGGATGGATGATGGCAGAGCCGTGGATGTGATCTATCTTGACTTAAGTAAGGCATTTGACACGGTCTCTCACAGCATCCTTGCAGCCAAACTGAGGCAGTGTGGCCTGGATTTTCAGGTAGTGAGGTGGGTTGTAAACTGGCTCATCAACCAAGTCAGAGAGTGGTGGTCAGTGGGACAGAGTCTAGTTGGAGGCCCGTATCTAGTGGAGTGCCCCAGGGGTCGGTGCTGGAACCGGTCCTGTTCAATCTATTCATTAATGACTTAGATGAAGGATTGGCATGCACTGTCAGCAAGTTTGCTGATGACACAAAGCTGGGTGGTGTCTTTTGGAGAGAACCCAGGTCTGCTGTTCCCAAAAACAACAGCAGAGGCAACTCTTCTTCAAACTTCTGTCACCTCATACAAGCATCAGTGCTGTGAATGGAGTGAGAGGGTGATTCTTCATACTTGGTCTGTCGATCCTTGCCTTTCAAATGTGTGAATCACCAGGAAAACACTTCTGTGACAAGTCCAGAGGGCTTCTTGGATCCTCAGCTGGGTTAGAGATGACCTTCTATCTCCTGGCTGGCTCTTGAGTGCTTTCTGAAGAGCAGCAGCCAAAACCAACACCATTCTAAGCTCCCTCTTCATGGTCCTTCCTTCCCCGTTTGCAGGTTTTCCTAGTGAGCCCTGACGAGTCCCTCTGGCACCAAACTTGGCTTGAAAAGTTCAATGATGGGGATTTTGCCTACTGACAGAGCCAAGGTGGCCTGTCCTCGGCAGCACAAGGGTTGCCCAGGGAGGTGGTTGAGGCCCCATCTTTGAAGGTGTTTAAGGCCAGGCTGGATGAGGCTCTGGCCAGCCTGATCTAGGGTGGGGTGTCCCTGCCCATGGTAGGGGAGTCGGAACTGGATGATCCTGTGGTCCCTTCTAACCCAGACTGACTGTATGACTTGGCAGGGAGATTGGACTCGATGATCTTTCGAAGTCCCTTCCATGATTCTATGACTCCAGTGTAAAGGCTGAGCATCTTCAGAAGTGATGAAACCCGAGCTGGGTTGACTTGTCTGCACCGTGTCCATGGCCCTTTTAACTTTCCTTGTAGCTGTGCTTCTGCTGCTCATCCCCCGTGGAAGCCCTCTGCTCTTGCTGTTTCTTCACATGAAGATGTGGACAATGAACAAAGTCTCAGCTGTGGATTTCCTGATGGTTGTGTTTGTTTAGCTCTGGGTGGGTCGGGAGGCTGGTTACTCTGGTTCCTTTTCATTTGGCTTCGAGGGAAGCCCACTGCTGGTGAGAATAGCTCAGGTGTTCTTAGAACAGAAACATCGGCCAGCAGCTCAGAGACTCTCTCTCTTCTTTTGCAGACTCCTGCATGCGAGCCGCACTGGTTGCTTGAGAGAAACCTTTGCAAAGGGCTAAATCAGCGACATCTGCACGTAGAGACGCTTCTTGCTTCCCCTGCGCTTGAGCACAACGACCCGTCTGGCTGGTGAGTCGTGTTTTTAAGGACTGGACTTTCTCGCAGTCCTGGCGGCTTCCACTCTCAGTTGTAACTAGGATTCGGAGAAGGCAGCGGCTGTTTGCTGGGAGCTCTGCTGCCTTCGCAGATGCCAATGCACTCCGGTGCCACTGCTGCTTTTGCAGGCTGCAATCCTGAGCTACTTCCGTCTGGGGGAGGGAGGTTTAATCATTTATCCAGCAGCTTGTGCTCAGCTGCCTCTAGCGAAACCACCAGACGTTCTACAGCCAAACTAGTGACTGGTTTGTCTGGAGTTACCTGCCTCTTTGAACATCCTGACCTTAACGAACTCACTTCAAACGTTGTCCTGTAAAATACACTCTGTGCCAGGAGAGCATTTAAAAACCGACCTCCCCGGCGGTTGGGGCAGGTCTCATTGATTGCTGGTTTAATTGTGAGGAGATCAAATGTCTTCGTGGTTTTGAAGCAGGGGTGTGTTTTTCCTGGCGGCGCTGCACTGGGGCAGGACACTAGGCAGACTGTCGAGTAGCAGCAAAGCAGCAGTGAGGACTGCTTTGTGTCAGTAGCCTTTGAGTTGATTCTGTAGTCCTATAGTAGTGCTGGGGAGGATTTGTGGCTCAGAGTTTCTTTGGGTTTGGATTGTGCCACTTCAAGCAGAGATTTGCCGCTTCTCTTCTACAGCGTTAACTGAGAACGAAGCAAAGAAAGGGAGGGTCTCTCCCCTCTGTTCCTGTTCTTCTCTGTGATCTCCAAAGAGCAGAAGACATCTGTGCTTTGCACAGTGGCTTGTCTGAGCAGCCAGCCAGCGGGACGTGGCAGCTGGTGAACAGCCACCCGGTCGGTCTGATCTCATCCGCTGGGGTGCCTTGCTCCCCATGGCTGCTGGGTCTGGGCCTGCTCAGCTCACCCCGCAGGCCTGGCTGCAGCCCCACTCCTAGTTTGTTTCAAAAACACCTTGGAAGTCTACATCACACTTAAAAGTAGTGGCACAGATACTGCAAAGCAGTAGTGGGGCAATGTGTCTGCAGAGGGAAGACAGTCCTGTTAGGTAAAAGCTCTTTGGGGCTCTCCCATTGATTTAAGCTTTATACAGAGGCTTTTCCAGCTGAGTTTTGGCCATAAAACGAGGCTACGTGTGTGTTTTGTGGAGCGCAGCTGTGGGTTAACAGCACAGAGTTTATGCAAAAAAAGGGGGAATTGCCCTTAACAGTGTGTTAGAATCATGGAGTCATCCTGGCTGGAAGGGACCTCTGGGATCAGCAAGTCCAGCCCTCATCCCAGCATCTCCCAGCCTCTACCAGCTGGGTGCAGCTCCAGTGTGAAGTGTCACTAAATCACTGTTAGTCCAACAGCAGCATCAAAGCATTTGGGATATTGAAGTCTGAGGAGAGAGTGAGAGAGCTGGGGCTGTTTAGTCTGAGGAAGAGGAGGCTGAGGGGAGACCTCATACCTCTCCACAGGTCTCTGAAAGGACCCTGCAGAGATGCTGGTGCTGGTCTCCTTTCACAGGTCATCAGTGACAGAAGCAGAGGGAAGGGCTTCAAGCTCCAACAGGGGAGGGTTAGACTGGCCATCAGGCAGAGATTCTTTGTGGAGAGAGTGGTCAGGCCCTGGACTGGGCTGCCCAGGGTGGGAGTTGAGTCCCCATCTCTGGGTGAGTTTAAAAGTTTCTGGGATGTGGTTTAGGGGTGACCTTGCAGAGTGGGGTTGGTCGTTGGACTCGATGATCCTGGGGGTCTTTTCCAACCTGGATGATTCTGTGATAGTGAAACCCGTGTCCCTTTGAAGCTGGCATGGAAGGCCACACAGCACTTGCTTGGCGCTTGATGTTTTTACTGAGTAACAGACCTGACTTAGCAGAGCTTGTATCTGACGTGTTAACACAACCCAACCTTCAGCTGGGTGAACTTGGCACTAGGTTTAGCTGAAAGGAGGACGTCTCAGGAGAGCAGTGGAATTTCGTCCATTGAGCAAGTCTACCTCTGTCTTCGTGGGAAACAAACATGATGCTTTGTGCAGGTTTCTGCTTTTGACAGTGAGTCTTTGTTCACTTCCCAGAGGCGGCATCACTGGCACTGAAGAACCCCCAGAGCTTTTTCTCATCTGCGTTTTTCCCTTTCCTCAGCAGTAGGGTCCCAGGGACCCTGTTACTTCTGGATCAGCTTCATACTGCCGTTTGTAATTCTTTGTGTGAGCAATGAAGTCTTTGTCAGAGCAGTTTAGGTTACATAAATGTGCTCCTTCCATGTTGTCTGTGTGAGCAGACCAAGGAAGCAGGTGTGTCTGTCAGCATTTTTTGATGGAATTCGCAGAGCCACGGGACACCAGGGATTGCAAAGGACCTCAAGAGGTCCACTGCCCTCTGCCAGAGCAGGATCCCGTGGATCAAATATGAGCGGATCATGGTAAAACATTGGAACTGCATGGGCTCGGTGTGTTACAGTGCTGGAGAGGAGAAAGGTGTTTGGAAAACAGACGTGGTAACACAGGAATCAACCCAAGTGAAAGGCCATTGCGCAGGCAGCTCCTTCTTCCATTCCCCTCAAATGATGGATATAGGCTGGATATTAGAACAAGGTTCTTCAACGTAACAGTGGTTGATGGCTGGAGTAGGCTGCCTGAGGAGGTGGTGGGGCCCCCATCCCTGCAGTAATTTAAGGTCCGGCTTGGTGAGGCTCTGACCTGGGTAGAGTTGTTGCTGTGTAGGAAGGTTGGACTAGATGACCAGTAGGTCCCTTCCAGCCTAGAACACTCTGATTCTATGATGTGCCAAATGGGAGATGCTGAGAACATGTCTGTTCTTCTGTGAGACCTATAGTTTCTTGGCAATGGACTTCCCTGGCCATGTGCTGTTACAATAGTTAGAATGATTAGGGATTGGAAGGGGCTTTGAAAGATCCCCTGACACAGCAGGGTCCCCTAAAGCCAGTCGCACAGGAACATGGCCAGGTGAGTTTGAAAAATCTCCAGAGAAGGAGACGCCACAACCCCCCTGGGCAGTCTGTTCCAGGGCTCTGTCACCCTCACTGGGAAGACGGTCCTTCTCAGATTTCTGTGGAACCTTCTCTGTTCCAGATCGCACCCATTGCCCTTTGTCCTGTCATTGGATGCCACTGAGCAGAGCTTGGCTCCATCCTCCTGACGTTCACCCTTCACATAGTTATAGACATTAATGAGGTCACCCCTCAGTCTTCTTTTCTCCAAGCTCAAGAGACCCAGCTCCCTCAGCCTTTCTGTTCTCAGATCACAATAGATGGCTCTGGAAGGAAGTGTGTGGTTCTGTGTGTAACCAACTGGTTTAGGGAGGTGCAGTTTGTGTGGTCTCCTGGTTATCTCCTGCCTGCAGCAGGGAAGGAGGGCACTGCCTCTACATTGGCCCCAAGGCTTAGCCTGCACTTGACTTTTTGATGGAGCCAAGTGAACTAGGGACTGGCAAGGCTCCCAGAGTCTCACAGCAGCCTCTGCTCATGGTTGCTAAACTGGTTAGGGGGAAGAGGGTAAAAATTAGTCACGTTATTAATAAGCAAGTGCAGAAATAAGTATCTTCTGTCAGGTTTCCAACCCACATGGCCGTGTCCCTGTGTGACTGGATCTAGGGGATCCTGCGGTGGCGGCGGATTGGACTGGGTGATCTGTCAAGGTCCCTTCCAATCCCTCATGTTCTGTATCTCTGAGAAGCAGGCTCTTCTCTTTCTGAGCACACAAGTGCCCAACAGCAAACTTGTCTGCAAGATCTCCTGCGACTTCATTGCCAAAGACATCTTTTTCAGATTGAAACCCAAGTTAAGAGGCAAAGGAAACCCAAAGCTGGAAGCAGAATTGAAATCGAAGAGAGTCCTGTGTATTTCATGTGCAAAGTCTGCTGATGACTGTCAAGTCTTAGGTTCTTTTTCTATACCATGGAAAAGGAGCCCTTCAGAGGTTGCGGGGTTTACAGACTGTCTCTCTCAAAAGCCAGGGTTTGCTTTCTTTTTCACAAAGGGTAGGCAACTAAAAGTGTGGGCAGCAGAGCTGCAATCAGCAGTCCAGCAGCACGGAACGTCAGGGCTATGCGCAGCTCGCACACGCTCCCTCCCAGGAAGCTCTTGACTAGGCGTCTTGTAAATCTGCTTTCACCTGTTTCCAGGGTGCCCCACGTTGGGGTGTTCCCCACCTCTGTCTGCACTTGGGGCTGCACCTGTCTGGGTGTGTCAGTGGCTTAAGGCTGGGGGGATTCTTCAGGGCTTTCAGGCTCAAAATACTTGATGCTATTTAGAGGACTCTGTCCTCTTTGCTGCTGGAGGCAACTGGAGCACTGAGGCTGCATATGCTTGTTCCAGACAGGCTCCTCTGCTGAAGCTGCTAGTGGCTTCCGCAGAACAGCTTGTGCGTTCCCGATGTAAAAAGCCACCTAGTGTGAGTGTGACTTGATGGGAGCTAACCTGCTGCAACAAAAACTCTTGACATCTCTTCCCTAGTCTGTGTGAAAACAAGAGATGAAGGCAGTAGTGGCCCTATCCTTTTGGAGCCACAGTGTGAGTGAGAGAGCTCCTGCGTGCAAGAAGCCTCTTGACTTCGCAAGTGCTCTAGGAGGGATCTGTCTAGGACTCACTCGCTCGTGTGGTCCATCTGAATAGATCCTCTTACTAAGAGGTCAGGTGCAGCAGAGCTGTCTGGAATTCCTTCCTTTGTGGCAATGGGATAAACACATGTCTGCCGAGCTGGCAATGACCGTGTGGTCTCTTGCTCTGTAGCAGCAGAGTGCGTGCTGATTTTCTAGCGAATCACTTAAATGGCAGGCGGCGGGCCAGCGTGGGGCTGGGCTGTCCTCCTGCGAGCTTGGAAGTCTCATCCGAATGACTAGAGCAAGGAGCTTTCCACAGTGAGACGTGCCAAGTGTTTGTGGCAAGACTCAGCTTTGAGAATTTTTGTCGGTTCTCCCGTCAGCAATCGTGTCTGCTTGACCCTTCTTTGGGCCTGGAGAATGTTCCCCGTGGGAAATCTGGGCTCTTGCGACTGAGACCTTTGCAGGTCTCAGCAAACACAGCAGCGCGAGTTTGCTTTGCAGTCATCACATTTAAGAGCCTGTGAGTTGATTATTTGGCAAAACAGGGTGACCTGAATGAATGTTGTTCTCTGGAGAAGTCTAAAGCCCACCTGGCCATGGTCCTGTGTGACTGCAGCTGGGGGATCCTGCTGCAGCTGGGGGATTGGACTTGGGTGATGCTTTGAGGTCCCTTCCAACCCCTGATGCTCTGTGATGCTGTGAATTGCAGGCTAAGAGAGTTGCTGAGTTTTAATGAATAAATGTTCTGACTGTAAAGACCACAGAGGAAGGGAGCTGGACAGCACAGAGATGCTTGGAGTATCGGCCTCAGTTGGTAGTCTCTGTCAAGTCCAGGCGAGTAGCAGCCACATGCTGCTCACACCAGCAGAGCAGTGGGGTCTGTTTCACACGGGCACTCCTCTGCTGGCAGAGTGGTGTTTCTGAAATGAGACCCCATGGTGTTGTCTGTGTCTGGAGGAAGCAGTGAATTTAAACTGCTCTGTCTCTCTGCCCCAACAGGATTAGCCCAAGGGATGTTTGTCAAGTCCAGTCAGAGTGGGTTTGTTCTCCCTGTTTGTGCCACATGAAGATTTGCAATGAAGACAGCAGGTGGTTGCTGTTCTCAGTGATGTCTGAGGCACAGTAACATTGCACAGAATTGCAGAGCCAGTCAGGTTGGAAAAGACCCCTGGGACCATTGAGCCCACCCACCAACCCTACTATACAAGGTCACCCAACACCACAGCTAAGCGACTTTTAAACTCATCCAGGGATGGGGACTCAACCCCGCCCTCGGCAGCCCAGTCCAGGGCCTGACCACTCTCTTCAGGCAGAATTTCTTCCTGATGGCCAGTCTAACCCTCCCCTGTTGGAGCTTGAAGACTTTCCCTCTGCTTCTGTCACTAATGACCTGTGAGAGGAGACCAGCACCTCTGCAGGGTCCTTTCAGAGACCTGTGGAGAGGTATGAGGTCTCCCCTCAGCCTCCTCTTCCTCAGACTAAACAGCCCCAGCTCTCTCACTCTCTCCTCAGACTTCAATATCCCAAACACATTTATGCTGCTGTTGGAATAACAGTGATTTAGTGACGCTTTGCACTGGAGCTGCACCCAGCTGGTAGAGGGTGTAGGTGCAGTCAGAATGTGGAGGGTTAAGCTGAGGTGTCCCACCTCCAGATCTGCAAGATGAAGATCTCCTTTGGAACCAGATATCTTTGGGTTGTTATAAAGAGCTTCATTTCTGATCAGAGGGGGCTGCACGACCGTTATCTGGTTTCTGAACTGGGGCTCAGATCTGGCTGTGCTCAGGGCTTTACAGGGAGAGAGGAGGATGACAGAACAACAACAAACCCCATTTCTCCTTAGGCACAGCCCTGTCTTGGTCCTTTAGGCTGCTCATAAAACATCTTTTTAGAGCTGTCGTACCCTGGCAGCTGCAACACATTGGTCAGGGACAAATATGGGGGGGTGGTGGTGTTTTTCTTGTTGTCTAATGGACTCCAGAATTTGATGACCTTTGCTGAAAATAACTTGCTGAGCTGGAGCCACAGTGAGGCAGAACTATGTGAGGGCAGGTCAGGGAGGCTCAGCTGCTTGGGCAGTGTTTGTTGTTCATGGATGTGATGGCTGCAGAAAGAGAAGCAGCAGCAAATCACTTGGGAGGCTGAGATGCAAAACTAATGTCTCTCTCTACAACTGTCTCTTTTGTTCATGTTGCTAAAGTTTGATCAGTGAGAGCTGCTCTTGCCTGGTGTGACTGCTCGTGCAGTGCTTTGCATGTGGCTTCCTTCAGTGAGGAAGCTATATCTCACTGGAAGTTGCGCTATGTGAACTTAAGGAGAGGAACCCCCTAGCACTGGGACTGGAAGAAACTGGAAGCAGACACCTCTTTAGTGGTTTTTCTGCCCAAATGAATACCTTGTTTAGGCCTCATTCTTGGTTTTTTCTGGATGTAGGGACCTACAGCATGTGCTGGGTTTATGTAGGGAGCATTCATTCCTTTTTTCTCTTCATACAAGGTCTGGTGTTGATGCCATCTGCTGCTTGACAGCCCAACTCCTTTCTCAGCCCAGGCAGCAGCACACAGGGGAGAGCAGTTAGGAGGTACCGGGTCACAGGTCTGTAGGAGCACACCAGAGCGAGCCTAGAAGCCCCCCAGGTGCACCACATCTTCCCACGTTGTTAAAATGCCTGGGTTCACCTGCTGTAGTTGTAATGAGAGTGATGGAAGTGATTGTGTTCAGTGCGAAGGGCCTTCGTTAAGGTGCTGAGGTGGACTCTGAGCAAAGTAACGTGTGAGTGCTGCCACTGCGAAGCCCCAGAGCCTGCATCAGCCATGCTCTAGGTAGGATTTGCCAAGTGGATAATGTTTGTATAAACCTTAACGAAAACATTCCTGTGCTGTGACACAACACTTCATGGAAAAAGCTCTCCTTCAGCAGTCACCAAGAACTTCCCCACACGTTCGTTCTTTTCACAATGACCTTATTTGACCAAGTTCAGTTGTTGAAGGGTCTTAGTGTCACTATAAGGAAGTTAATACAATTAACTGAAAAGCTCTCAGGAATTGTGCACAACAGGATGAAAAACACTTCCAAAACCCTACAGTGAAATTTCTTTGAGCATCTAGCAGGGGCTGCCCAGGGGGCTTGTGGAGTCTCCTTCTCTGGAGACATTTCAAACCCACCTAGCCATGTTCCTGTGTGACTGGATCTAGAGGATCCTGCTGTGATGGGATGATTGGGCTGGATGATCTTTTGAGGTCACTTCCAATCCCTAATGACTGGATCTAGAGGAGTCTGCTGTGGCAGGGGGATGGGACTGGGTGATCTTTCGAGGTCCCTTCCAGTCCCTGATGCTCTGTGATTCTGTGACCACCTAGGTAGCAAAAGAGCCTCAATGACTCTACACTGTCAAGCCCTTCCCTTGTGGCTGCCTCACAACCACCGGGTGCCAACGTTACACCTGTTCTTGTGCTAAATCAGGTACCACACCTCATGGGTTTGGGGGACCTGCGTGCAACCTGACGGGCTGCTGTCACTGCCAGATCACATGAAGCACTTACTCCTGAGGGTTTGGATGCATGTACACTGCAGCATGTTTGGCAGCATGTACACTGCAGGGTCTTTGTGAAACTGGAAATACTGCCATTTGCTCCCACTTGTTACTTCAGTGTGGAGGGGGCTGCTGTTGGGATCACAGGCACTCATCCATGTGGGCTGCTGATAAGCACAGAAGTCACTCGGAGACGATCCTGACAGCTGGCACTTGGGTGTTGCTCATGTGCGGATGCTCTAGTTTTCAAGGCCATCACTTGACTGGCAGGGATGAAATTACCCCATTACTTTGGAGCGATAGTGAAGAGATTGAGGCTGAAATGCCGTCCGCAGCCTGCCCTCCGCAGCCATCAACCCACTCGTGAACAGCCTCCTGCTTCTGCTCTTCCCCAGGAATTTTACAAGGAAGAATCGCAGAATCATTAGGGAAGCAGCTGCTTTCTAAAGCCTCAGCAGTGGGTAAATACTAGTAGAAGAACAGAGGCAGAAAGCAGTTCTCCTGATTCTGGGCTGTAGTTCATATTTCCCTTTTTTCTCTTGGGCTGTTAGATCCTTCTGGCTTGGGTCGTGGCCACAGGCTGCTATATGTGGACAAATGCATGAGGACATGCAGTAGAATTCAAAACCTTAATGTGTCATTGCAAGATACATTGGAAATGAGTTTTGATTGAGATCTCTAGGCCTGATGGAAAAAGAACATTCCATGGGGATGAAACTCCTATTCTAGATGAAAAGCATTCCTCAAGGAGAAAATCTCCATGCGGATTGGCTCGTGTGATTGCTCCAGCAAATTGCCCACAAACCGTTTCTCCACCACTGAACGCACTCAATTCATCTATCAGCTCTTAATAAATATTTGATCCTAATTAAACTTAATGATTCTCTCTGCTGGTGAGATGTTGCTGCGGATCAACAGAGACTTATTTTAGCACAACCCTTGCATGCAAAATGCTGAGGACCTGCTGTTTACAGAATCCCAGACCATCAGAGACTGGAAGTAACCTCGAAAGACCATCCAGTCCAGTCCCCCTGCCACAGCAGGATCACCCAGATCCAGTCGCACGGGAACATGCCCAGGCAGGTTTGAAACGTCTCCAGAGAAGGAGACTCCACAAGCCCCCTGGGCAGCCCCTTCCAGGGCTCTGTTGCCCTTACTGGGAAGAAGTTCCTTCTCAGATTGATGTGGAACCTCCTCTGTTCCAGCTCACACCCACTGCCCCTTGTCCTGTCACTGGGTGCCTATGAGCAGAGCCTGGCTTCATCCATCCACCTGCCCTTCACATATTGATTGACATGAATGGAGTCAGTAAGAGCCTGCACAGCGTTAGGTAGCCTTTTCCTTTCTCTCCTTGTGCATGTAAGTGCTTCACTACCAACACTCCTCGAGGTGGTTTGTCAGCAGAGAACAGCTGCAAGTGTGTGAATGGCCCTCCATGTACAGGGTGTCTGCCTTCAGCAGCCACTGAACTGAGCTGGGTTAACATGTTTTGCATCTTTGAGGTAAATTCCTTGCTAACTCATGGTTTTTTACTCCAAGAGGAAGACCGTTCCCGCTTCCGAATTCAGAGGTGGGTCAGCGTGGACGCGGGGCGTTTCGCTGCTTCCTCTTTGCAGTCTGTCAATGTTCAGCTATTCAAGCCGTGCCATGGGGCACGCACAGATACGTGGTCACGCTTTTTGTTTGTCCCATCTGCAGGCTCCCTCCCCCCACCTTGTGCACTGCTGCAACTTCTCATAGTCTGATGACTGAGTCCTCTGATTCCAGCTGGAAATGAAAATTTGGTGTGGCATCAAGAGGACCCTTCTCTGTAGGCAACTGCATTCATTATCTTGAGGGTCACAGAAAGAAATGGGATCCCATTTAAAGGAGAAAGGAGAGCAGAACAAAACAAGAATAATCCCGTGGTGCCCACTGGAAGTTGCTCTGAGTGGGACCCACAGAGTCCGTAGGGAAGTCTGGCTGTATAGGGTCCCACTGAATAGGGCTGCCTCTTCGTAACCAAATACCAGGCAGGGAGGCTGTGGATGCTTTTACTATATAAAGAGATGATGTTCACGTCAAGGAGTTGGACTGGCATCTGTGTAAACTGGAGTGTTGTTTATTCTTAGAAAAGAAACAGCATCTTGTGGCTAGATATGGGATAAGTATTTGGAGCGGACCTTTTGGTTCGAATTAAAGAAACAAAACCATGTTTTTAAAATGCTTGACAAAGCAGAAGGTACAAAAATACCCCTGAACTTGCTCCATCGCAGAACTGCTGAGTTAGTGCTGCTCTGCTAGCTCCTACAGTATTACAAAAAAAACCTGTTTAGGCTGCTTTTAAGCTCAGCTCAATAAGTTGGCTATCGAGCATGACATTCAAAAGCCACTTGACAGTGTGTGAGTGTGGCCAAGGGACTGCTGTGTCCTCGCAGGGGAGGACAGGAAGCTTTTGGAGTTTGTGCTGGCAAGTTAGGGCTGCATGGCTCTTTGGTCAGAAGGGCTGGAACACTGGAGTGCCCGCAGCGCTCCCCTTGGCCCAAGGAGGATCTCGTGTAGTGGCAGAGGCCTCTGTTTCTTAGCAAGGTAGTCTGTCATTAGCAGCTTTTGAGGCTTTCCGCTCTGCAAACAGATCCCAGTGCCGTTCATCGCAGAGGAAATGTGGAGGTTCCGTAGTAAAGCTGAGCTGCAGGCAATGCAGTTGTTCCTTATCTCTGCACTACCCCTTCTCACTCTGCTGATGAGACACGATGCGGTTGTTCAGGGAGCACCCTAGGGACTGGCTGCATCCGTTCTTGGTCCCAAGCTCATTTATTTCTGACTGTCGTGTTCTTGGGGAGATTGTCAAGGTTGCTTGGGGCCACTTCCTTCTCAGCTGCAGTCAGTTCTGCTTCTCTTTCTCCCCCTTCTTTCCTTTCTTTCTTTTTCTCCCCCTTCTTTCCTTTCTCTCTCTCCTCCTTCTTTTGAGGCCACTCAAAAGAACCCTCCTTTTTCTCAGACTCCCTCTTCGCCTGTGCACAGTAGCACTGTTCAGACTGAGGCTCTGGATGTCCTGAGCTCAGCCAGGCTGCCTGCCTGTACTTCCAAGGCTCAAAGCCAGAGTGTGTGAGAGAGTTGAAATGAAGCTTCAGGCCCCACCTGTACCTGTCACTGATCTGTCTCACTGCAGTCTCCCCAGGTCAGGCCCCCTGGTTTCAAAAGGCTACTCAGGAGTTAAATTCTCAATGGCTGGTGAAATTATAGGGGGTTTTGAAAGCTGCTTCTGTGTGAGGAGAGCTGCTGTGCGGTTGTACCTGAGCTGGTAATCGGTGCTGCCTGTGGTGCCAGTCATCTCCTATAATTGTGGGTCTGAGACCGAGGGAGAGCAGCAGTGGAAGCACTGAGCTTTTATGCCCCAGTGGGTTTTCTCCTGTGTGTGTCGTGGCACTAAGTTCTGGTTCGCCTTCAAATCAAGAAGACGTGAAGCACCCAACAGCAGTAGCGCTTTGTGTTAGAACCACGAAGAACATCGCAGGAACTAGAGAATGAACTGGGTCAGACAGTCCCTCACCTGCCACCGAGCCTGATCTCCTGCATCACACGCAGCTCCTGGTGAGGGTAGATCAGGTTGCACAAGGCAGCCCAGGGCTCTGCTCTGGTGCAGACTGCACAGCTGCTGTCCTAGCGCAAGATCCCTGATCCTGTGCACTGCCATGTGCTGCTTACATCTGGCTCTTCCACTGGCCTTTCCAAGGAGAAACCTTTCTCTCATGTTCACAGAGTCATGGAGTGTCAGGGGTTGGAAGGGACCTCAAGAGATCATCCAGTGCAATCCCCCTGCCACAGCAGGATCCTCTGGCCAGAGAGTTTCCCAGGCTCCCCTTAACTGCCTTTTGGAGCGTCTCCTGGAAAGCAGTGTGAGAAGGTGGCTGCTCTGGAAACTTGCCTTCTCTGTTGTTGAATAGCACCATTTCTCCCAGCCCATAAGGAGCTCCAAGAGCTGCAGAGATGACCCGAACACCCAGCAGAGCAGCACTGCTCAGGCAGCAGGAGGCTGTGCAGGCCCTGACCTCTGACCGACCCTCCACCTTTTAGCGCTGTGGAAGCTCGGAACAATGCCCGCCTGTCCAGCTACGCCCAGTGGTGCTTCCTGCTGTGGTGCTTCAAGGAAATGTCCTCAGCGTGGGACAGTGGCGGCAGAATGGTCAGCAGCAGCCAAACAGCGGTGAGAACAATGTGCCTGCTCGGTGCTGATGCCTCTCCTTATGAGTCATATGCAGAGCAGTGTGCGACTGAGGTAGTTATTAGAGCTGGTAGTTAGCTGAAAGGAGCCGGGCTGTAGTACCTCACTGGAGTTTAGGTTTGTATTCACATGGCATAGAAGCCTTGGAGAAAGCAGCGAGTGTCTTGCTCACCTTCTCATCATGGTGGGGATGAATTTTGGGCTCACGGGGCTGCAGCGGTTCCCAGGTATCGCTTTGGCAAAGGTACGTGTTGCTTTGCTGTGGTTCTGCAGCTCAGGCGTCTCAGAGGAATCTAGAGCAGTGGATGTTGTGAAGGCTTCTGATAGAGCAGCTTTCTAGAACAGTTCATCAGCTCCTGTGGGGTTCAAAAATTCTCACAGGGATCGAGTGATCAGTGCAGGTGGGAGGGAAACTCTTCATTCTGCCCTGTCTTGTAGCCAGGCTTGACAAAATGAGGTGCTTTGTCAGTGTGTCTGTAGTGATGTTTGTACAACAGGGTGTGAGAGGTGACAAGATCAATCTTGGTTCTCGACTGCCTGAAGACCTGGTTCAGCCTTACAGATGTGCTAGTTCCTGGCCATGTTCTCATGCACCTGGGTCTAGGGGATCCTGCTCTGGCAGAGGGATTGGACTGGATGGGCTTTTGAGGTCACTTCCAAGCCCTGATGTTCTGGGATTGTCATTTGTGCCAGTCTGGAACCGACTGCTATCTTCTGCTCAGCTTTTACCCACGGATTTACGATCCAGTTTCCGGTTTCTCACCAAGAGCCAGTGGTCAGGGTTTACAAGGCAATAATTTTGTTCACATCAAAGATCCTGGTCACCAGCTGGAACAGAAGGTGGAGCCCAGTGATCACTCTATACTGAGCTTTGCTGGGAGGGTGGCTTTTCCCTCCCACTACAAAGATGGTGCCAGTGGAAAATGTGGTTGCAGGTGGTCGATAGAGGTTTGGCAAAGGCAGAGCGTCTGGAAATCCATTCCCGTTGCACATGAATAGGAAATCACCCTGGAGGACTCGAATGCTCCCGGGGCGGCACAGGGAATGAGTGGAACCATTCATGGAGCTGCCGCTGCAGTGAATGCTGGAGCGAGCTGGAAATAAGGTGACGCTGTTTGCTGCTCTTTCAAACCACTACAGACCAGTCTGCGAATGAAAAGGCTGCCCGGTTTGAAGGCTGCGGGAATAGGAGCAGCAAACTGTGACAAATTGCCTCTGGCAGGGAGGGGCAGTAGTGGCAGGAAACCCGGGATTTAAGCAAGTTTAGAGAGACAAAAGTAAGACTAGAGAGGGAGGAATCTGGGGCTGAGAGCTGAAAGCTTACTGGGGCTGGCCCATGCCCTCGGCCGAAAAGGGGTCGGTTTGTCTGGGGACTCTTGAGGAGTGATTCACATGTCACTGTGGTGCCAGGAAATCAGACACCAGGATTTCCCCTTCCTTTCAGAGAGAAACAGGACCTAGAGGTTGACACGAGAAATACTCGCACGAGAAGGAATCGCACTGGCACTGCGAAGGCTGCGGGTAGGAAATGCCAGCTAGAACCGCCTTTGCTGCCTCCATTTGCTCCCCTGGCGCCGACACAGTTGTTTCAGGATTTTTATGTCAGGGATTGGAAGGGACCGTGCAAGATCATCCAGTCCAATCCCCCTGCCGCAGCAGGTAGCTGTGGACTCATGTTGGACCTTGTTAGGTGTGAGAAGCAGCTGGCAATGCTGGTGCTGCGGACAGGAGAAGCTGCATCAGTTTGATTTATTTTGTATGAAAAAACTGAGTGGATCCATTTGAAATTTAAATTGGTGATTGTGCCTCTTGGGAAAGGGTGAAACACAGTCTCAGCAAAAGGGGTTGTGCTGATTTTCATGACGAGTTTTTTTCTGTTTTGAGACCACCCGGCTTTGCTGCCGCTGCGGATCTGCTTCCTTGCAAACAGTGCAGTCCCCAGTGGCACCACCACCACACCAAGCAGGGCTGAGGTGCTTCAGAAACGGCAAATGTGCTAAGAGTTAGCGGGATGAGCGGCAGGGGATGGGGCAGGCTTCACAACACAGCAGGGAGGCAGAAGTTTAGAGCCTTTTACTGGCTTGGAAGCCTCTAAAGCCCAGGCATTTAGGTACCCAAGCATCAAAGGCTTCATGTTAGGAGAAGCTGAAAACGCTCTTCCAAAAGGCAGCTGCAACCCTTCCTGGGTCTTACTGGGTTGCATTTAAGTACGATGCCCCTTCCGTGCTCCTCGATCTTTGTCTCTGAAGTCTGATAGGTGTCTGTCTGGGAACTGAAAGGATACAGGAGTTCCTTCAGCAGCAGAGCTGGAGAAACCTTGTCTTTGTGCCTGTTTAATGCCAAACTGGTCCGTGTCACACACCTAGCAGGAAGGAACAGGAAGGCAGTGTTTGCCATCCTGTACAAACCTGGACATTAGCGATTGGTAGGGACCTTGAAAGACCCTCTGGTCCAAGATGTTTCACTGTGGTGAAATGATTGGTGCTTTCTAATCAGATACTTTTTCAGTCACTTATTTCTACATTTCCAGAGAGTGGTCTCGACAGATGGTGCGTTGCTGGTGCCACAGAGTTCCCTGTGCTCCACTAATGAGAAATCGTGGGGTTTGCGTGTGCTTGCATGCTTCACTAGGGAGCAGCATGGGCGCCACTGTCTTCTCGGGTTGCAGATGCTGAAGCACCTTCCTGAGCATCTGCTTGAGCAGAACTGCCCTGCTCCGCATCCCGAAGTGACATGTAAATGAATTCCACAGGTGTCTGTCTCATGAGTGGGTTCTGAGAAGGAACTTCTCCATGGTGAAGGTAACACAGCCCTGGCAGGGGCTGCCCAGTGGGCTTGTGGAGTCGTCTTCTCTGGAGATGTTTCAAACCATCATGTTCCTGTGTGACTGGCTCTAGGGGATTGGGCTGGATGGTCTTCTGAGGTCCCTTCCAATCCCTGATGTTCTGTGATTGTGGCCACCTGACAGGGACTGATTTGTGCACCTCTAACATCTAAATTTACCTGACAGGGAAACTCTGAGCACTCTCTAGGTGTGTAATGTATGTTAGGCACTCTGGCTTGAAGCTCAGTAATGTACTGAGTGTCTCCTTCAGTGACCTGCTCTCATGCAGCAGTCTTAAATCACTTCCAGCCTACAGAATGAGTTAATCTGAACACACATGGTTCCTGTGGAAAAAAAAAACAACCAAAGAGCAAAGCAGGAAGCCAAAAGCAGGGAGGAGAAGTAACCATCGCTACAGGCTAGACATCTCCAAGTCCGTATTATTGAGAACAGGAGTAGGTGCCTGGAGAAAAGGATGAGCAATGTGAGCTGCCGCCAGCAGTTAATGGGACTTCTCTCATTTTTCTTTGTATTTAAGCAATAAAAATAACAAAGTCCCAAGCACCACAAGCACGATTGGAATTACCAATAAGATCCTGTCTCGTGGTAGATCTCTAAGGAGATGTGGACTATCAAAGCACCCATTTGTCCTCCTCCTTCCATTTGCAGCTGTAAAAACAGCCTGTGAAATGCACAGAATGTTGTCAGCCTGAACAGCCTTCCTGGGGTGCTCCCTACTTGCAGTTACGTTGAGGAAAGTGGTACTGCAGTGCCTGGGAGGTTTTCTGAGGTGACAGCAAGTACCCTTTCAGAACCAACTGCAGAAGCTGACTTCAGTGTGGGTCTCAGGACATGGCCAGGCAGATGAATCTCTATCCAGAAAAAACCCTGCTACACACCCATGTTAAGTTTCAAGCTGTTTTCTGCAGAGAGACTTACTTTCAAGTTGACACTGATTTCAGTCATTGAATGACAGACTCCTAGAATAATTCAGGTTGGAAAAGACCCCCGGGATCATCGAGTTTTAGTTCACGTGAGTGGCTGTTGCCACCATATAAACGTTGTGTAGGCTGTCGAGCTCTTGCTGCAGTCTCATTGCTACAGTCAGCCTGCTGCAGCTAAACATCTGGAATAAGTGCTTTAGAGACAGAGAGAAATAGTAATCTTCACTGTTTTCCAGAACTGGTGCTTCTTACTTCTTGTTCTTAATGATTTGGGTTTCAAGAATTTGCTAACACAGACAAATTAATGCAGTAAATTCTACCCGGTGATGAATGCTTGTAGATCACCTGCTGTGTTTGAACTGACTGAGTAAACAGTCCTTGGACTAAAATCACCAAGTGGCTGCTAAGTCTCGCAGGTATTTTCTCAAGGAGTTACTGTCTTTAGTTCAAGCTGTGGTGCTGGCAACAACATCAGTGCCAGTCACACACTACTTCTCTGCACAAATTCAGAAAGCTCCTGTCCTCTCCAGATTCCTGGGCCCTGCTGTCTACCGAAGGCAGCACAAGTCTGCCTGTCTCCAGCCAGATCACACATGCAACATCCTGCTGCTGATCCATCTGCACTCTGCTGGAAGCCAAGAGCTTCTGTCACCAGGCATCTTCATTGCAAAGGGTGGGAACTGGAAAGAGCACATTTAGAGTGGATTTAATATTACTGTCAGTACTGCATATAGGAATCCTGTTTTAAAGCCTCTTCGTATGTCCTCTGTGAAATGGCAAGGAGGAAACTACCAGGAGCATCGGGTATATTCTTCAAAGTCTTCATGAGTCCTGTAGAGCTCAGCAGCCACAATGCCTGCAGTACAACTGTAGGGTTGCTCCAGGGGAAGCTGGGTCATAGAATCATCAAGGTTGGAAAAGATCTTCAAGTCCAACCATCCACCCTACAATCCCCAACCACTAACCCATCTCATGAAACATCATGTCTATCTCTAGGGATAGTGCTTCCACCCTCTCCGTGGGCAGCCTGTTCCAGTGCCTCCCCACGCTTTCTGGGAAGAAGTTTTTCTTAATATCAAATCTGAACCTCCCCTGGCACCACTTGACCCCATTTCCTCTTAGAATAAGGCTTTTCTCTTTGAACTCTTTCTGACTGTATATGAAGTAGAACGGGTCAACAATATCTTCAGACACAATCTGTGTGGATTTTACCGGCCTGTTTTGAAGCAGCAGCAGAGTGTGTGTTTTGGTTCAAAACCCATCAGACAAAAGAATTTATCCCCTTGTCTTTAAGAGCCTTTCAAAGCCTGTGTGAGTGAGTAGGCAGGCAACTGCACTTTGGGAGTCTGCCTCATGGTCGGCTAGGCAGTGAGCAAGCCTGTCAGAAACACCCTGCAAGTTACCCCGAAATTGGATGCCGTTGATCGGCCTCGGTTCTTTCTGAAATGTTTCATGGAAAGGCGATTCTGATGATAATTCTTGCTCCTGATGGTCTCTGTCCTGAGGTGGTTATGGATTATGGTTATTGGCAATGATTAACTTCATTCTCTGAGTGAGGTGCAAGCTGCTGGTAGCATGGTGCTACTCAAGCTTTGATTCACAGAGCTCTGGCTTAGTTGATGTTTGGCTGGATTTTATTGCTCCTGCCTTGTGGCTGTAGACGCTCCTGCGTCTGATCAATAGCGGAATTAATTCTCCAACTGTAAAGAAATACGTCTTGGATTCCTGAATAAACTGCGGGCGGGGAAACCTCCCTTGACTTCTCACTAACCGTTTTTCTAGCTCCAGATAAGTGTGGAACAGAAGGGGTGACAGAACGGCTTCCTGCAGCACCCCACGCTTCAGAACTTAGCAGGAGCTGAAGTGATCAAAATTGGGTATCAAGGTCTCAGAGAAAAATAGAGCTGGTGGCAATGACATTCCCATGAGTCTTTCCAGGAGCCTCTCATTGCAAAGCACTGAGCATTACAACATCTTCGCAAGTTTGTCATGACCTCTTGTTGCACTGGGCTGCATCTCTGTTTCAATCTCTTATTTACTGGTATTAATTTGGATCATGAGCCTCCTTTCCAACCCGCTGCAATAGAGCTGGGCAGTTTCTTTTTGAAGCTGTGTTACATTAAAAGCTCTGATTTCCCCTGTATTTCATACTGAACTTGATATGGGAACCGTGCGGAGAATGACTTGTGTCATTATTTTGGCCTCCAGTGTGTCTGCCTGCTGGGTAAGGGGAATTCTTGTCAGCAGTGAGTCTGTACCGGCAGGGCGAGACTGGCCGGTGGGCAAGTTGGCACTGGAAGCCTTTTCTGCGTTTCTCTGGTTATCTTGAAAAGAGCCCGAGTAGGACAGGAATGAAATCCCCTGATGCTGAGAGAAAGCTGTGACAAACTGGCACAGATGGGAAATGCTGTCTTGCTTGTCCGGTGGCAGACTGTCAGTAGGTTAAAGTCGCCTGTCAATGTACAATGTCCTGTTCTTCTTGCAGCTGGCTTTGTGGGGTTGTACTACCTGTGTGCGTGCAAGTGCTCTATCACTGAGGTATCTAAATAAGGAGGAGCGTGAGCATATGTTTCATGTGGTGTTACCTTTAGAGGGTGACCTGCTGCCCCACCTGTTAACTCTGCTGGCAGCTTGGAAATGGACTCCTGGGGATGCCGAGACACCCATCCCTGAGTCTGCATGCAGCCGGCAGCGCTAAGACAGTCAGTGCTGTCTGTAGAGACACGTTAAATTACTGGATGAAAACAGCACATCTCCTGCTTAGAAACTGCTCAGAGAGGCCAGGTAACTTTTGCTGCTCCAAAGACGCTGAGAGAGAGACCTGCGCTTTGTGTCTCCTGAAGCTTGTCTGCAGCTTTCACAAATATTTCCCCATTCCTGTAAGACAGTAACTTGTAGTTGAGCATTTCAAGATCGAAAGTCCTTTACTAGTTTTTTGCCCCAGAGCTAGTGTTTATGAAATCCCAAGATCGTAAACACTTGAAAATAGAGCAGCTTATCATGGAAGCGAAGGCTCATCTTTAACTTTGGAAGGACAAGCAGTACCAATTTAATTAAAGCTCTGTTAAAATTGGACTGTGCTCCTGTGCGACTTGGTCTCGGGGATCCTGCTCTGGCAGGGGGATTGGGCTGGGTGATCTTGCGAGGTCCCTCCCAATCCCTGAGGTTGTGTGATGCGGCAAGTGTCATTTGTGTCTCAGCGATTCTGCACCCCTCTGAGAAGTCCCACTGCCATGCTGTGCCACACGTTCTTATCTCGTGCAAATTAATGGATCATTTTGTTTTCCACAGGAAATCAGAAGACTTTTATAGCAAATCCTCCAGTGTCAGAATGAACACAGGTATGCTGCTTCTGCAAGATTTCTCTTTCCTGTTACCATCCTTTAGGCAGCAGAACCAGTCCCGAGGCTATTTAGAACATATTTCATGAACAATTTGTAGTCTAGTCAGTGCTGAACTCGAAACAGCCCAGAGGCTGCAGTGTTGTGTCTGCTTGTGTGTGCTTGTATTCCCCAGGTGAAATGGACACCCCTGTTTTCCTGTGTGTGGTTGTCTGTGGATGCGCTAAGTGCTCCTGCATGTTTAACTGTCTGCACTTAATGTAGAACTGCCAGTTGTGTGTGTTTACATAAAAATGAGCTGTACGAGGGTGGCTGTGACAGGGACAAGTGGTGTTAAAGCATCGCATTCTCCTAAGAAAGTGCACAGGCTTTCCCAGTGCCCTGTTTCCATTTTCTGCTGTCACTGAATTAAGGGGCATAGAAAGGTCACCCGGTGTTATCAGCCGCTCTTGCACAGTCACGTAACTGGTTTGTACTTGCAAGGACTTGTATGTTCTCTCAAGCTGCTGTGATAGATGTATTGACAAAGTGAAGTCCAGGAAGTCTTCTTCATTACCTGTGACCTGCTAGTATTTCCTCCTGAACCATTAAAGCCTATGGTCTGGCACCCAGAGAAATGGAATGTCCTGGATGAGTTTGTTGGGTGTTTGCCAGCACTTCGGTCGTTCTTAGTTACTTTACAGACCCCAGCTGAGGTGGGGTGTCTTTCACTTACGGCAGCACTGTTTGAAATTTTGCCTGACCTCTTGTGGTTTTAGCGTGAGCCCCCTTCCTGGTCAGTCAGTCTGTGTGAATAAGGCGCTGCGGAGATACCGCTTGCTTTATCAAACTGTAACTGCAGAACTCAGCTGATGGCCGCACCTTTGACCATGATGGCGCTGCACATTGCAGTCACGTGCATTAAAGTCATATGGGACTGGGAGTCTTCTGATCATATAGGGGTCTTGAAAACAGACTTAAAAGACCTGAACACACCTGAAAACCTTTCCAGTTGCCCAAGGATCTGATGATTGTAAGCTGAGTTGTAATCTCTGCGCTTACACAGTGTCCAGCTTACGCACACCCGGTACTAATGTGCGTGTCACCAGCCACACCAAAAGGAGGTGACAAAACAGTGCAGTTTGTTATTGTTACTGATCTAGATTGTTTTCTGACCCTAAAACAAAAGAATCCATCCAGTGAGTAGGGCGTAGAAGTAAGCACCTTGCACCTGTTTGTTGATAAAGTATCTCCTCACCAAGGAAGACAGTGACTGAGGTGGAAGCTGTTCCGCATGCTCTTCTCCTGGGCAAGTAGTTCCTCCACTTCTTAGCACACTGTGCTGTCCTTGAACGTGAAATGGGTGCTGCAGTCCCATCTGGTTTTCTTTCACGGTGCGGTGATGAGGATGGTGCCCGGCGCACTTGATGTTATCCGATACTACTGCTTCTTTTTTCAGTAATGCATTTCGTTAATGACTCTGTCAGCCACACGAGCCCCCTGGTCTGATGCCAGGAACTGCTGGGGTGCAAAGCTAGCAATAGGCAGCTTTAAAAACAAAAAGCAAGTTACTGCTTGCAGTGGGCTCGTCGAAGCCAGTGTTCCCTGTGGCTGCAGACTGGGCAGTCTGTCTCCACAGACCCCGCAGAAGGTATTTTTGTCTGCAGAGAATATCTTTTGAGGAGTTTTGCTTTTCAGTCCCCTGCCATATATGGGAGGGACTGTTCAGTGTTTGAGGTGAATTCTGTTTCACATATTAGAAAGGACGACTATGCAGCATAAGGCAATGAACGTTTCCAAGAGCAAAGAAACAGACCTGAAACATAAGAGAAGGTTTCAGAAATACCAAAGGTAGTTTGGCTCACAGGTCCTTTAGGTGCTCAGATGCTGTCATGATGTAAAAATAGCAGTCTGTTAGAACGGGGCCTTTTGAAACCCAGGCTGAGCAAGCGCCAACTGAGTAGTATTTGAAATTGTATAGAGAAGTTGTCATCAACAAGTCTTCTAGTGGTTCACAGATTGCTGAACATCATGAGTTTGGAGAGACATTTTGAGAAACCAAGGCACAGGAAGCCCAAGCTACCCCTAAAGCTCTTGTCAGATTAAAACCCAGGAGAAAAGTGCCCATTGAACTGTTGGTATGACGTGTGTGCACGCATAGCTAATGTTGGGGAAGAGAGAATGGCATAGGGCAGCAGTGAATGGATGGCGGTTAATGTGCTGAAACAAGTTCTTGTGTCCCTCCGTAAGCATTTTGGCTGAGTTTCACACAGCTAATCCCTGATAAAAGCAACTAAATTTCAAATTCTTAAACAAGTTGGCTGTTTGCATGGAATTAAGCACTTAAAGAGCAGCCAAGAGTGACAAGTATGCAGTTTGGGAAGGCTGCAAATATGTTGTGTTTGTTAAATTTTTAAACAGTCACGACGTGGAATTGCCTCTTGCACTTCGACTAGAAGACAGGAACAGAAATTCTTTAGTTATAGAATCACAGAATCATTCAGGTTGGAAAAGACCCCTGGGATCATCAACCCCACTCTACAAGGTCACCCCTAACCCTATCCCCCAATACTACATCTAAGCTACTTTTAAAGTCACCCAGGGATGGGGACTCAACCCCCACCCTGGGCAGCCCAGTCCAGGGCCTGACCACTTTCCGTGAGAAGAATTTCTTCCTGATGGCAGTCTAAACCTCCTGTGTTGGAGCTTGAAGCCCTTCCCTCTGGTTCAACATCCCTTCCAACCCAAACTACTCTATGGTCCCTGCAAAGCTCCTGAACAGATTTTGAAGCCACTTGTGGATCACTAAAGCAAATTAGGTGGGTGGGAGTGTCTCAGGCATTCTGTGAGCAAATTCATCTCTTAATAATTGTTTGTTGTAGTCTGGCAGCATTGCAGAAGCTCACAATAACAGGTTCAGCTGTGTGCTCAAAGCTCACCTGCATGCCTGTGGCTCGAGGGGAAGCCCAAGCAGTAACCTGCCCTGCCAGGCCCTAGCCCATCTGGGAGCCATCTCCACAAGCCTACAAGGAGCACAGACGGTGGCAGGAACTCGAGCCGAGGACTCTCAAAGAACAAAGGGAGGCTCAGGGGTCTGTAGCGGGAGCAGTGCTGTTTAATCTCTTCCTCAGTGACACACAGAGCAGGATCCAGGTGATCCCCAGCAGGTCTGCCAGTGGCAGCAGCTGGGGAGGCCTGTGCATGGGAAGGCTGGGAGCCTGTTGGAGAGGCTCCAGAGGAGCGTCACGGGAGGGACCATCTCTGCGGTGAGCACAGGCTGAGGGAACTGGGGCCGTGTAGCCCAGAACAGAGAAGGGGAAGGCTCTGTGCAGGGCTTGCTGAAGCCTTTCCGTACTTCACAGGGGCCTGTAAGAGAGATGGTGGCAGTCCTTTAACAGGCCGTGTGGCAACCAGATGTGTGGTGATGGTTTTAAATCAGAGGGCACATTTAGGCACAAGGGGCACTGGGTGTCAGCCAGAACACAGGAGGTTCCATGGCAATATGAGGAGGAACTTCCTCATGGTGAGGGTGACAGAGCCCTGGAAGCAGCTGCCCAGGGGGCTTGTGGAGTCTCCTTCTCTGGAGATGTTTCAAACCCACCTGGACATGTTCCTGTGCGACTGGATCTAGGGCATCCTGTTGTGGCAGGGAGATTGGACTGGATGGTCTCATGAGATCCCTTCCAATCCCTGATCTCTGTGATTCTGTGATCCACACTCAAGGTCATGTCCTCTGACCAACCTGAGCTAGCTGATGAAGGCCCTGCTTACTTCCAGGGCCTTGGACTAGGTACCTTGGAAGGGCTCATCCAAGCTGAAGCACTCTGTGATTCTGTGTCTGAGCACGGTTGCTGGAAGGATCCACCTTGTCCGTGTACATGGGTGTGTTCTCAGCTGTGGGCCTGTGCCTTGCCCCACCAGAGAGGGGAGAGGCTGTTGTGCTGTGTCAGTGTGAGGGCTGAGAGTGCCTTCCGTGTGTGTGGCCCACCATGTGGGTATGTGCTGAGCATCTGTGTTCTTGTGCTGTGTCTGTCTGGGAACACATCCACACCACCAGCTGAGCAGGAGACACAGGGAAGCAGCAGCTTCATGTCTTGGGCTGTTGGGTCCAGTGCTCTGTTTTGACCTCAGTAGGTTAGAATGGAAATAGGGAGTAAGAATCCCTAGTCTAAAGACTCCTGAACTTGAATTCACTGTGCAGGCAAAGGGGAAAATGATATCACTCCATATTCACTCATAGATTTTAATTCATTGTGCAGAAAAAGGGGAAAGTGGTATCAGTCAATACCACAATGATCAACAAATACTGTGTTTAGGTGCCACCCCAGCAGACTGTGCTGCTATTCAGCAAGACCTGGACAGGCTGGAGAGCTGGGCAGGGAGAAATGTAATGAGGTATAACAAGGGTAAGTGTAGTGTCTTGCATCTGGGCAAGGATAATCCCAGGTACCAGTATAGGCTGGGAACTGACCTGTTGGAGAGTAGTTTAGGAGAAAGGGAGCTGGGGCCCTGGTGGACAGCAGGATGACCATGAGCCAGCAATGTGCTCTTGTGGCCAAGAAGGCCAACAGCATCCTGAGGTGGATCAGAAAGGGGGTGGTTAGCAGTTCAAGAGAGGTTCTTCTCCCCCTCTACTCTGCCCTGGTGAGACCACACCTGGAGTATTGTGTCCAGTTCTGGGCTCCTCAGTTCAAGAGGGATGTGGAGCTGCTGAAGAGGGTCCAGTGTAGGGCAACGAGAATGATGGAGGTGGAGCACCTCCCTTACGAGGAGAGGCTGAGGGAGCTGGGTCTCTTTAGTTTGGAGAAGAGGAGAGTGAGGGGTGACCTCATTAATGTCTACAAATATTTGAAGGGTGGGTGTTGGGAGGATGGAGCTGGGCTGTTCTCAACGTCATCTAGTGATAGGATGAGGGGCAATGGTTGTAAGCTGGAACACAGGAGATTCCACATCAACCTGAGAAGGAACTCAGTGAGGGTGACAAAGCACTGGAACAGACTGCCCAGGGTGGTTGTGGAGTTTCCTTCACTGGAGATTTTTAAAACCCACCTGGATGTGTTCCTGTATGGCTTGGTCTAGGTGATCCTGCTGTGGCAGGGGGATTGGACTAGATGATCTTTCGAGGTCCCTTCCAATCCCTCATGATTCTATGATTCTCTTTGAACTCTAAGACCTTGTTAACAATCTCCTGCCCCTGGCTGCTCTCTCCACCCTTTTCATAAGAGGTCCCCATCTGTTCATCTCTGGTTTATGCCACTGCTTTTCACTGACTCTGAAAGAATCTTTTTTAAAGGAATCTTTCCATGTTCCTAAATGGAAGTAGTGGTGTTTGGAATTGCCTCTTATTTTTGTTTTTCTAGTGACTCATATAAATTGTCAAATAGAGATACAACTCACTTAGGATGATGAGGTCTGTAGTGAGAGCAGTTGTTGAGATTGTGGGGTTTGGGGGAAAGGGGTAAAGTATTTATTTGTGGAGAGAAGCAGAATTAAGAGAGGGAAAGAGAAAGAAGTGGGGAAAGGTGAGGAATGGAGAAAAGCTGAAGAGAGAAATTGTAGGAGGCGTTGTTGGCAGAGTGAGAGGAGATGGATGGTGAGCTAACAAGAGGAAGAACCTACAGAGCTCCACCAAAGAGAAAAGAGCCTTACAATACATCTGCGAACACACATCCAGTCTGTGGGTGGCTCGCTCTTTTTTTTTTCCTCTTTAACAGCCATACTGCAGCACTGATCCCAGTAGCATTCAGGAGCTACATCATCTCTGTATGGCCTCCCTCATCTTTATATGCAAGGTACTCTCAGAAATACGCCTCACCAGATGATTCCTACCTCCCTCATGTCCTTCATTTTCTGCAGTACGTTAAGGATGCTTATTTGTCTTTGATGTGGGAGTATGTAGAGCCTAAAGTAAAATATCTAAGCACCGATCATGCTAAGTCCTCGTTTGACCTGGACTTGCATTGCAGGCAGCATGTTGGTTGTGATTTATCACCCAGCTCCATATCCCGTGGTTGCCCGCAAACTAGAGCTGACTCGGGGCTCATTTGCCTCACTGTTACAACAATACCTAGGATGGTAGGACTCTGTCCCAAAGCACAGAGAATTGTGCGTACACATACATGCCTTTGCACACAACATTTGCATATAGGCATAGATTTTATATTGATTGTCTCATAAATCCTCATTTGTTCACGTGCAATATTTATTTCTCAGAGTTTTCAAGTGCAATGAGCAGATGATCATGAATTCAGGCCCTTTTTACTGTTTTGAATTCTGTTCTCTAGATTTAGGACTTTTTGGTGTTACCTGGACTTCACTGATCTGAGTGAATATAGTTAGTATTTGCCGGAAATAAGATGGAGCTATAAAGAAAGGGGTACAGGCTGGACTAAGCCTCTTGAAATTCACTGTGCGAGGTTGTGCTGATAAGGGAAGCAATTTGAAAACTGCCTGTTTTGAAGTTGTGTGCAGATTCTTCTGCTCTTCATTCAGATGTGATGCCTTGACTTAATGGGAGCACGGCCTGAGCAGAGATGGGGAGGTAGAGTCCATCGTGCATAAATGCGTGCTTGCCCACAGGCATTCGTATCTTAGAAGAACTTTTGCATAACTCGCTGTGGTGTGTTCGCGTGGCTGCGTCTTGGGTGCTGGTTGACTCATTACTTGTACAGATACTGAGAGCATTATGGAAGGTACAGACTGGCATATGGGCTTCTAAATATAGGGGTAAATGCTGAATGGATAGATGTCTGTAGTCAGTTACGAGCACCTGTTTCAGCTATCTTACATAAACCCATGTCAAACCCTTTGCTAGATAATGGGTCTTCTAAGTATAAAACCCTCTGACTCAGATCAGTTACATTGAAGATCAATTTGAAGCAAAATTTCTTGAAGCTACAGTGATGAAATGTTTGCAGGCAGTTTTCTCATTGTCTTCCTTTTCTCTCACTTCGGTTTCTCTATCCTGAAACGCGAGAGGACAGGTCGGAAAAAATTGCAAAGGAAGCATCGCTGGCTTGGACTAAAAGACCTGACAGTAGAACTAAAATGCTTGCCTGGTAGCTTGTATTAATAAAACAAGGCAGAGCCTGACAATACTGGGTGGGAACAGACCCTCAGTCAAATCTCCATGGAATCACGTGTGGTGCGTGGCCGAGAGGGAATCCAAGAATGGAAAATGTTATTGTAATTACCATTTCCACTCTGTGTTTATGTAAGCGAACGGCATGAAATGCGCAGGTTTGGTAGCCGTTGCCTCTGTTTCACACGTACAACATCAATAGTGAGTTGTGGGTAATGGACTGCTCTTAGCTATTGCTGAGGGAAACCATTTGGCCTTTTCCCTTGGGGCTTGGAATTTATAGTGAATCTTTGGGGCTACCTATACCTGGGGCAGCAGCTCTGATGTTTGCTAATGTTAACAGCTGCTTAATGCACAGCCTGCAAGTCCCATGGCTGGAGGGCTTTACTATTTCTGGGGAATATTGGAATGGGTAAAGAAACGCCCAGAGCTTGCTTCTCTTGCAGATGTGGGTTAAAGATGTTCTTGTTGCTCACAGTACTGCTGAAATGAAAAAAGAATCTTTTATACTTATTATTTCAGATCTTCCTTACCATCATCTATAAAACGCTCTGTCAGAGGACATATAGATGTAAAACCCACTAGGGCCAGTATCATAGTTGTGGGGCTTTGTGACTTCACTAGATGAAATTTCTGTAACATCAAAGAACAAAAGAACTATTGTAGTAAAAAACAGACAAATGTTCCCCTTGAATGCAATCAGAATTCATATTAACCTAGTCTGCCCAAGGCCAAGAAGGCAAATGACCTCCTGGCCTAGATTAGAAACTGTGTGTCCAGCAGGAGGAGGGAGGTGATTGTCCCTCCCCCTGCACTCAGCACTGAGGAGGACACACCTCGAGTACTGGGTCCAGTTTTGGGCACCTCAGGACAAAGGAGACATCGAAGGGCTGGAGCGAAGGCAGAGGAGGGCAACAGAGCTGGGGAAGGGCCTGGAGAGATTGAGAGAGTTGGGGCTGTTTAGTTTGAGGAAGAGGAGGCTGAGGGGGGACCTCATCGTTCTCTACAACTACCTGAAAGGACCCTGCAGAGATGTTGGTGCTGGGCTCTTCTCACAGGTCATTAGCGACAGAAGCAGAGGGAAGGGCTTCAAGCTCCAACAGGGGAGGGTTAGACTGGCTATCTCCAGGAAGAGGTTCTTCCTGGAGAGAGTGGTTAGGGTCTGGACTGGGCTGCCCAGGGTGGTGGTGGTTGAGTCCCCATCCCTGCAGAAGTTTAGAAGTCGCTTAGATGTGGTGTTGGGGGAAGTTTTTTGGGGGTGACCTTGTAGAGTGGGGTTGGTGGTTGGACTCGATGATCCCAGGGGTCTTTTCCAGCCTGAATGATCCAATGGTTCTATGAACTTGCTTTTATAGCTATGACAGGGTTGCTGAAAAGGTAAGTTGTGGGAAAGCTGCCTTCTAATAACAACAGCGAAGTGTTTATCATACAGAATGACAGCTCCAAGTGAGAGAGAAGCAGAGGGTGAAGGAAAGAAGAGCGTGCAAGATCCAGAAGAAAGGTTTTTCCTGTTCTTGGTTGTTTGGAGTAATTGTAGATTTCTAATCATCCCCTTGGGGTTTTCGGGGGTTCCAGACATACCTTTAAATAAATTTTTCTGGATCACAAAGAAAGGGAGGAGGGAGACCAAGAATGTTTTGCCGAAACAACAGAAAAAATTATGGCAGCCGTAGTAATTTTATTTCTTGAGCTTAAAGGATTCGAAAGGCTGAACAAAAGCACTTTGTCAGCTGATCGAACATAAGCTGAGCTGATGAATGGTGTCTTTCTAATGCAGACAAAGAAATGATTTTACAGTGCAGATTATTGATCCCTATTGCTCTGGAATGCATAATGCCTCATCTCGATTAGGTGGTTTGGCTGTTTTTTCCTGACTAATGAGCTGCAGTTAAGTAGCCTTTCAGGTAACGTTCCCTGTGTAGGCTTTGTTGGGTCAAGTGTTAAACCTCGCTCGCTCCTTTCCCACGAGGTGTGTGTTGTTGTCGGCAGCTGGAGAAATGCTGCGCACTGTGCTGAGCTGCGAGCCTTGCAGGTGCAGACGCTCCTGCAGCGGGTTCCCCACTGCACGCGTGTTTGCATGCCTGTTGGCGTGTGTCGCGCTGCGGCACGTTGCATGTGCTTTGTCTGCGGCTGCTGTCTGTCCTGTTTTGTGCTTTCAGATAGCGGCGGGTGTGCTCGCAAGCGTGCTGCCATGTCTGTCACGTTAACCGCTGTGAAGAGAGTGCAGAGTTCTCCAAACCTGTTGGCCTCAGGTATAGCCACTAACGACTGCGATATCCCTCCTGAATGCTTTTCTGTGCTGTTGTTTTACCCCTGCAGTGTTACTCTGCAAGGAGGGGGATGTCTTTCTGCCTGGACTTAGCAGCCACTAAAGAGGAAAAAGTAGGAAAAGCCAGTTACTTCTGAGTTAGCTTTGCATTTGATACGTGTTTTGGGTGTCCTTTTCCCCAAGGCTAGTTAGGCTTTGTTTGCTACAGCTCCCTTAAAAAACTCTTCTGAAAGGAAAACAATGGAAAACGATCCCCTGTCGCCAGATGACACGGCGCTGATCGAGCACGTTTTCCTAAAACTGTTTAAAGCAATGAAAAGCTGCAGAGTGTTCAGCAGGCAGGTGGAGCTGCTGCTTCGCTGTAGCCGTGTAACCTGACTGTCCGCTGCCCAGGCTCACGGGTGAGTTAGGCTGTTACAGGTAATAGAAGTCAGCAAAGCATCCTGAGCGGTACAGCTGAACCAGCGCCACTCTGAACACGCACTGCTCGCACCACACAAGCAGGGCAGGGCACTGCGTGAGGAATGAGCCAGAAAATAAGCGCAGGGTAAATCCTTTGTCGTGAGGATCTTTTCAAATAGAAGTCTAATCCCCAGGAGTAAGAACTGTTAGAATTTATGAAGCGACTAAGAACTTGGTGCTACCCACTGTGTGGAGAGGGAAGGGTCACTTGGGTTCCCGGATGCATGCAAATTTAACAAAACATTATCGGGTTATTGTTCCTTAGCGGTATTTCTAACAATGTTTTCTAACTGAAGCTTGCTTTACAAGCCCCTTCGCTCCTTGCTTTGTTGCACTTAAAACTAGCGAGGACGAGTGCTCTGAGTACTGTAATTATTATACATTAAACATCGTCTTTAAGATGTGTACTGATGTCACAACTTTCATTTCTTTTAAAGAAAAACCATTAACAAATTTGCATGTAACCCAAAGAACCACTGGAATTTCACAGCTCTCTGTGCTGGCAGCACGGATGTGTCCGCTGATGTGTTTTGTTCTCTAGTGATCATCACACGTTCTACTGTGGAGGGGCAGAGAAAATCCTGACAGAGTCTAGCATCTGGCTCGGTTCGAATGAAACCCTTCCAGCTCATCTGAAAGGAACACTATTTCTTGACATCTAGATTTCAGACAGCAGTACATCACAGTGTTTACTGGGGGAGAAACCGGCGGCAAGTGTTTTTGTTGCTGGCTGTAAAACAACAGTGGCGGGACACACTGCAGAGCTTCTGCAGTAAGCGCTGTTCGGTTACCCGTGGGCTAACACTTGGAGGGGAAGCAGGAGCTCAGCAGGGGATTAGGTAACTGAGCAAAGAGACTCCTACGTGTTTCACAAGTTGTGTCATCATGCTTTTCTTTCTAACACAAAATAATACTGGATGTTTCTTTGCAGGGTCTGATTCCCAGTCTCCAGATTCAGGTAAATAAAACATTGCGTTATCTGTGCATCGGTGCTGGTGGATGACTTCTAGCAATCTTTTGGGTGTTTGATTGCATTGCTTCGCTCACCCACCTTCTTCAGGGAAAGCACCACTGAAACCGCAATAAATCGCGGTTAAAACCTCAAATCCAGGTCTTACTTGAAAGCAGCATTTCCTTCAACACAGCAGATGCCTTCAGAAAATTAATTGTGTGGGAGCACACAGACTGCTAATTTGCCACCTTTAGTCTCAGTAGCATTTGCTGTTTCATTTTTAGTCCCTTACTCAGGATTGCAAGTCCTACCCACCCTGCTTAGCCACCCGCTCACGTAACCTATTACTTTTTCCAGCTTCTTACAGTGTTTTGTCTTCAAATCTGTAATTTATTGAGGTGAGATTGTATCTCCCTCTGTGTTTGGACAATGCCTTGAGGGCTCTTCGGCTCTCAGTTAGAGACAAAACCTAGTTGGGTAGGTGTAGATACTGTGATTCAAGGTTGGAAATAAGCTGGATGCAGTATTGGGACTGTGAATTGGGGATTGCTCTGAAATTTGATGAAGCTGCTATGACCAGTGAATTTTACCCAAGTGGGGATGTTTTTCAAAATGCAGCACAGCCATGAACTTCAAGAACCTGGTCTGTGCAACATACCTCAGCCTGCTTGATCTGGGGCTGAAGCACCAGTGTGCCAAAGGGATCTCTCAAAAAGATGCAGAGTCTGCGTGACTGTTGCGTGTGCACATCGAAATGCCAAGGGCGGTATTGTCATGCTTCAGGTTTCTGGATTTTAAAGAGTAGTATTTTTAAGTGTCAGCTTCAGCCCTCTTGTAACAGTAGCAGTGTCACTTAGGTAGGAGCTAACTTTTCCTCGGGTTGCTAAAAGCTTGGTTGCTGTGATGATAGGGATAAAGCTGCTAATTATCAATTCTTCTTTCCTCTCAAAAGCTTGGAGATCTTACGATGGAAGTAGAGAGACTCTGAATGGAGATGCTAGCAGCTCATCTCTCACAGCAAAAGGCTTCAGGAGCGTGCGGCCAAATCTGCAGGATAAAAAGTCACCAACTCAGGTAAAATTGAACGCACCGTGTTTCACACCTTGGCATTTGTGTGGGGTTACTCGTGGAGGCTAGCATGGGGAACCTCTAAGGAACACTGTCCGAATGCCTTCCAGATAGTGTGAGCCACCTGTTCATGTGGGTCAGTACACGCTGCTTTACCACACAGATGCTGTGACTGCACACAGGGTGCATGCAGCTGGGATTAAATACCAGGAATCACTTGTCATGAACAAGGTAGCCAGCCAAGTAAAAGTAGGTCATACACAAATAAAAGCTGCCTGGGAGTGTTGGCAGACTTAGATTGTATTTATCGATCTTTTACACTCAGAGAAATGCATCAGTTATTGAAACAGTATCTGAGGAGAAAGGTTTATTACTGATAAGGTCTGTTAATTCTAAGGTCCTGCCCACTCTGCAGAACAATGTACTTAGAATCAGTAACCAGCTGCTGCTTACCTTAGAAGCCTGTTGGTCTGTCAGAGATTACCACACCAGCACCAACGCTCTGTTCCTATCTGAATGCAAAGGTTTGAGAGGTTCTGTATATGTGTATTACCTGCGAGTAATCGCTTCTCATCTAAGACCGTGGAACACATTTTGGAAATGACTCCCATATCTGAACGATTTCACAGTAGTACCCCCATCCCATCATAATAAACGGACAGTTCCGATCCAGACTGACTCTGAGCAAATGCAAACGTGTCTTTCTAAGCACAAGCTGTGCAAACCTGCCCAGCAAAGGTGGGGGGAACCTGAGCAGTTCAGTTACCCACTGAACCGAGCAATATTGGGATGAAGCTCCCTCAGGTTCTAGTTCTTTTATGTGAAGATAGAAGTCAAACTGAGTTATGCCTCCTGCTAACGTTTCCTTTCTTTCTGTCTCTTGTTCAATGTTATTTTGCTGTGTGTGGATGCTTTTGGCGAATAGGCACCTCTGCCACCCCCTAGAAAAGAAAGCTTTCGGAAAGCAAGAGTGACTAATCCTAAAACCAAAATTAATCTCCAGGCAGTAACTACTGATCCAGCTAAACACCTTCCCGCAGATACTGCCTCTTACACTAACGAGACTTGTGTCCAGAAGACAATGTCCTCCCAAATATCTAACACAAGTGTGTCCTACACACAAAAAATCATTAAACCACTGACTGTGGTCTCCAGCACAGGCACAAGCACAGTAGCTGGTTTTAGCACTACTCTCCATCAAGGCCAGAGGCAGCAGGCTCAAAAACGTAGGGTGTCTGCCCTGAAATTAACCCGGACACGTGACCCAGCCAGTAGTGTCCCTCGTAACACACAGCAACAGCCCGAGCCTGTTGGCGCGCCAGTGTCTCCACAAAGGCCTGTCTCACCTGCCTGTAACCCCCTGCCTGAGATACACACAGCGTCTCTTTCCGTTCAGATAGCTCCCATCCCTGACCATAAGGCAGAGCCTGAAATCCAAGAACATCCACCTAGTATTTCTCCAGACACTTCAATGATGTCTTCAAAGGATTTGGGACAAAAGTCTACAGTTCTTCCTTCTTCACAGGCTGCAGAATGCCATGTGGTATATTGAATTTTTCCATCTTTTGTTTTAGATCATTTATGAATCACTTAATAACTGTCTGTCTAGTTATACTCACACTCTCAAAGCTAGATCTCCTGTTTCCTGGGTAAAACTACCTGTCACAAGGATCAAAACAGAACAAACCCTTAAGTATTTGGAAGGGGACTGAAAAACAAAATCTATTTCAAAAAACCCAGCCCCTGCTGAGCTGGAAGGTAGACTTCTTTGTTCCCCTGGGAGCACTTCATGGAGCACAACTGCAAAGCCAGATGTTAGTGATTCGTAGGTGATGCATCTGCTGAAGTGGCACTTAACCAGAGCGTTCTTCTGCCACAGATGCTGTAAGGATCAAGGGTGGATAGAGGCCAATTGTGTTGGTGGGAAGGTTTCTACAGCAGTAGTTCTGCTAGTTTGCCAGGGCCACCAGAACATTGTGTGTCAGCCAGTACTTTCTGCAAAGCTAGTCACCGCTGCGCTGTCTCCTGGGTGTGCTGTGCAATTGCTGTTTTTAAAGACAATGGGCTGGTAAAATCTTTTCTCAACTACCTTGAAGTTTCACAAGGCACTGAAGTTTTAAGCCCCTCTGTTTCCCGGCATGCCCTGTGCCTCCTGAGATGAAAGCTCTGCTGATCTCTAGAAGTGGGAGGACCAGGAGAGTCCAAGCAGCACTTACTGCCATGCAGAATGTCACATGAAATAAGCCTGAAAGCAATAATGTGGTGGCAGATATGTAGGAGGCAAAAGAAAGCGATGGATAACTTTTGTAGTTTCTGCTGTGCTTTACCTACTCATGTTAGATTTCTCTTTATTCAAGTCATTCCTATCTGCCAATACACAAAGTTACCTGAGTGTGAGAGCCTTTCAGCGGAAGGTAGGGATTGCTGTAGGTCCAGGCATAGCTGCCTAAAAGCTCTGTCTGAGTGAGGATCTCATCATGGTTCCGCTGAAGTCAGTGGGGCTGTGCTGGGGGGAAAAGGGCACAGTCCTGCCAACTTACAGCCCCTCTGTTGCTAACACATCTGTTCTCTCAGAGTGGGGTTTTTTCAGAGCACCGTGTTCAGCTGGGCCCTTACTCTGGAAGCCACAAGGGTCGGCCTTAGCTACAGGATGTCAGTTCCCTACCCCAGCCCAGCTCCTGTGTACGAGTTCTGAGCAGAAAGAGGCTGACGTTCATTCTGTTAACAAAAGAAGCACAGAGTAATTAATCACAATTTTTCTTCTCAAGATAAGAGGAAAAAATTCTCTTAGACCCTTCTATGAGAAAAACAAGCTGAAAAGAACTGCTAGTTAGTGATTTGTGTCAAGTCAAATGACTTGGTTCCGTCAAGAGCAGCAATGAAGAAGTCATGTCAGAAACAGGCTGGGCAAGAGCTTCTCCAGGTAGCTGGGGGAAGTGTGAAGGTTACAGGAAGCAGCCCTGCAAGCCTTTCGAGCAGGCATCAGGGGGAACAGGCAGACAGCGGAGCAGGTGTTCGTAGGTTGGCGAGTACAGCTTGTGCATCTATGTTTTCTTTTCACTGAAAATAGCCGTCCAGCCTGTTAGGTTACATAATGCGTGTGGTACACGCTCAGATGAATCAGCGTGTCGCAAGCAGACGGTAGCTCTAGGGCAGCTCACACAAACTAGGGGAAGTGCCTTTTCTATGGTCTAGACTAATACTCTGATCAGAAGGACTACAAATCATTTCTTTTCTAGCCACAGTTTTTCTTACTAGTATTAAAAAACCCAGCTGCAGTTGTGCTTTCTTCTAGCATTTAGTTTCCCCGTGAGCTGGCAAGAATCACAAAAGCAGCTGCGCCTGTTTAGCAGTCCTGCAATTCTGCTGCAATTCTGCTGCTGCTCTGTCCTGGGTTTCGACAGGCAGGAAGAATGATCAGAAATTTGGCAGCTGGATGTCATTGAATGAAAGGATAGAATTTTCAGCTGGTCACAGGGATCAGTAAGGACTAAAACTCCTTTTCAAACCGCATCCATTTATTGCTCTCTTGTCTGCAGAATTCAGGTGACACCTCTCTCGTGTTTAGTTGTGATTGAAACTCTGAGTGTTAGCACCAAGAGGTGTCTCTGGCATCACGCTTGAGGCACGCAGCCAGCGGGCTTTGCTAGCTGTGTTAAACCTTCCTAAAAGCCAAGTACAAGTCAGCGCAGGAGGCGGTGTCAAATTCTGCCTCCAGTGAGGGCCTGAGGCAAAGATGCCAGATGCAGTGCACTGCAGTTAGCAACAAAAGCCTCAGCTAGTGGAGAAAAAGATTTGCTTTCTGACTCAGATCTCTGCTTGAAAGCTTGGAACCGGTCAGACTAATCCCTGAAAGAATGATCCCCGCTAGTGCTGTGGCTTGTGATATCTGCAGAGTGCCCAGTGGCTCTGACAGACCAGGCAAGCTCTCAGTGCACCAGATATGACAGCACTTCCATTTCGAGAGTCAGATTGACAAGGACCCCGTACATCACCGGTTGGTAGGTTAAGCTTTGCTGCTCTCAGACTGTGGACTAGGATTAGGCCCACCAGCAACGTTCAAAGCTGCCACAGGAACTCTCCAAACACAAATACATTCAGAAAGGTAAAGACAACTCTCCTCTGCATCTGAGGTGTATGTGCAGGAGAATGAAGTAACCTTGGCTGGCCATCACCTTCTAAGAGGTGGTGAATGAGAAGTACTGTGCGTGTGCAGGTGTCCATGTGCACGGGGAGCGTGCAGTGCTATGTTAAGTCTCCACGCATGAAGAAACTCAGCCAAGAGACAGCTTGTATCATCCAAGTCCATGACCAGCAGTTTTGTTTTTTAATGTCTCTTGCTATGTTTGTGCTGTTTGCCTTTCATCTCAGAGCTTAGCTACTGAAACTTTAGGAGCAAGCAGGAGTGTGGGATGACTCACCAAGTGACATTTAGAAACACTCCCACTCAGAGAAAGGTTAAACCCATTAAAAGAACATAAGAAAGGAGAAGTGTTGGTGTAGCTCAGTGTTAGTTTGTTTATGTTACTGCAGTCTCAAGAGGTGATGCTGCCCGGTGCTATAGTGCAGCTGTGGGAGAACTAACCTTAGCTACTCCAGCAGAGAAATTAGTGTTTGATAGTGTAAGGCCAATGGGGGAAACAGTTGTCCAGATTTCTTGTGAGAGAAAGTTCTGAACTGATGGAGAAATATGAGCTGCATCTTCTAAACTAAGCACCTGGCATTTTTATATCCATTTTGTTCCCGGGTTTGTCCTCTTGGTCCAGATAAATCCGATGAAGAGAGGCTGAGGGAGCTGGGATTGTTTAGCCTTCAGAAGAGGAGGCTCAGGGGAGACCTTATTGCTGTCTACAACTACCTGAGGGGTGGTTGTGGCCAGGAGGAGGTTGCTCTCTTCTCTCAGGCAGCCAGCACCAGAACAAGAGGACACAGCCTCAAGCTGCGCCAGGGGAAATTTAGGCTTGAGGTGAGGAGAAAATTCTTCACCGAGAGAGTCATTGGCCACTGGAATGGCCTGCCCAGGGAGGTGGTGGAGTCGCCAACTCTGGAGCTGTTCAAGGCAGGATTGGACGTGGCACTTGGTGCCATGGTCTAGCCTTGAGCTCTGTGGTGACAGGTTGGACTTGATGATCTATGAGGTCTCTTCCAACCTTGATAATACTGTGATACATGTTTCATGCTTGTTTGAATTAGAATCACAGAACCGTTCAGGTTGGAGAAGACCTTTAAGATCCTCAAGTCCAACCATTAACCAAACTGTGCCAAGCCCACCACAAAACCACATCCCTGAGCTACCTAAGTTGTGTATCCACACGACTATTAAACATGTCCAGGGATGGCGATTCCATAGATGACTGAACAATTGGTTTAGCCCCTGTGTCCCAGAGGAATGAAACCTCCTGTGATATGTGTTTCTCAAAGTCTTTCTTTTGCCGGCCTCACAGCTGCAGGTAAGTCAAGGAAAGAAGCCTGAAACTGAGAGTGGTTTCTGAAAACTATTTGTGCCTAAGTTTTTGTTAGGTGTTGCCCGCACACTGAATGATGCAGAAGGGAGAGAAGACGGGTTTCAGGGTGTGGGGACAGACAGCAAGCAAAGACAGCTGAGCAATCAACTTGCACCTGAATTTCTGTGTCACTAGTGTGGTTTTACACGGGGGCCACGCTCCAACTCCCCATGCAGCCGAGAGCGAGAGGACTAGGTAGGAGCGTGCAACTTGCAGCATCAGCTTGGGCCCCTTGGCATCAGCTTTTAACAATCAAAAACGGAGGTATTTTTACCCACTGGTTACAAGCACGTAGGTGTGAGTTGGTTGCTGACTACTAAACTCTGCTGTGTATTAACAACATGAGCTCGTTCACTGATCTCTGAGTCTCCTTGTCTGTGTCGTGACTGTTGAAGCAAGGCCAGCACTTTGGTGTCTTTGGTAACCTTACGCTGCTCCCCACAGACCTTGTACTGAAGTGGGAGGCAGCTGGTTTGGAAACCCATGCTAGGGTCACACGTCTGCTTCGTGTGAATTGGGGAGTGAGTGTGTTCTTCAGGCCTGAGAATTCAGAGAGCATTTCTAAGGGCCGGCAGAAAGCTGCGCTTGAGACTTTCTGTTCTCTTCAAGGCTGATGACGCTTATGTCTCTCTCAAGTGCTGCTCTACAGTCCAAGGTAATTGAGCGCTCTAACTAGTCGCTCATCCTGCTAATGGGTTAAGCTCCCATTTGGCATTTAATCAGCCTGACTTCTGCCCGCGTTTCCTGTGCTCTGGCAGTGCAAACCTAACAGAGTGCGGAATGAAAACGGCACTCAGCGCTGGCTGGGAGTCACACGCATCCTTCTTGTATTTTTCACAGTGATGAAATATACTGTGAATTTCATGTTGATGGAAAACATCGCTTGGTTGTAGCCGAATATGTCCGGTTCAAATGAGGCTGAAATGGTGTCACAGCTTTCAAAATTAGTGCTGGTGTAAGTTGCCATTGCAGCCACCCTTTCCCAGACAGAGTTCTGGAGCCAGGCAGAATTGCCCAGCTTTAACCTCCAGAGCTGAGAACCTTCGTGTTGGGAGTCAGTTGTAGAGTTGCTGCATGCCTGTACACGCGACAGCTTTACATGCTCTGTAGGAATTTGGCCTAGCGAAATGACCTCTTGTTTGCCACACACAATGAATTTCGTTCTTAAAGAACTCAGCCTCACCAGCTCTCTGGATGCACCCTGAATCTCTGTTGCACTACTGTCCATCCCTTCTCTTCTCAAGCACGTAGCGGTCTCCTGACTTTGAAGGCAGAGGTCTCACTGGTCTTCTCCAGTTTCCAAGCTTTGCTGTTACGATAACAACGTAAGGGTCAAGTTGCATGTTTGGCCTTAGTCCCAGATGACTTTTATTCTGGGTGTGCTGAGAGGATACCTTCTCTCGAGAGCTTCACGTTGACTCAGCCTCATCACTGCATTGTGGCCTCCTGGTTTGTGTGTTTGGCTGCAGACTTGCATTATGACAGGGACGATGAGTATCACCACGACTGGTGGTTCTGCCTTCCCTCTGTGTGTCAGCAAGTTGCTGTCTCTGCTCTGTGTGTCTTAAACGCCCGAGGTGCTGTGAGCTGCGTAACCAGCTGCTTTGTACCTGCATGCAACAGGCTTTCGCTAGGCTGCTTAAGCAGCGGTCCGTTGTGACTGTGGAGTTCCCACTGGCTTGTCTCTGAACACCATGTTCCCCTTGCCAGTCATGTCCTCAGTTACTGGTTTTCTGAGCAGGAAGCTGTCAGTTTGGGTATACGCCATGGAAAGACTTCTCTTGTTTTTACCAGCTGTGCATTTGAAACGCTTCTGCTCCTAAGATTTGGATGGGAAGCCTTTTGGCCAAGTTTCCTCATGCTTTAACCGCAGGCTCTGGCTCATTTTGTGCACCCCAGAGGCCCAGTAGTGCCACAGAGTGATTTGGAACCATTTAGGACAAGTGATGGACAGCTGCTCCCATGGTGGAGATTTTTCCTGAACTGCTTATTCATATGGCTACTCCCATCAGCCTCAACAAGATTGTTGGTGTAAATTCTAGTTGATCTCTGCAAGACTTGTGGAACTGGACCTCCGGTGACCTCTGCTAAGTAGCACAGTCTGGGTTGTGTTCCAAGTCTTCCACAAAGGATTTAGGAGATGTTTTCAGATTTTGGATTAAAATGCCAAAGTGGTATTTTAATCCAATGGCTTGAGACGTATTTTGAATTGCTAGAGTTAAAGACATCTGCTTACCCTGAGCACAGGAGCCAGCCACGGCAGTGCTGGGAACAGTGCGGTGTCTGTGAATAGCTACTGCTGTCTGCAGTGGCAGCAGTGCTGGGTGGCACCTCGCTGGCTTAGGTTTTCCATGAATATGAAGTCTCAAACACCCCCTCTGCTGCTAGAAGAGCCCCCCGGCCCTATCAGAAGCCAAGCATTAGCTCTGCAGCACGCAGCACTTGGATGCCCTCGGGAAGGGGTTGAAACCTTGTGGCTAACAGGCAGTACGGAAGGATTTTTGTGGCTGTTTAACAAGGGCCGGATGCCAGCGTGCTTTTCATCCCTCTGTAGTTTAGAAGAACTTGCATATGCAAAAAACCAGCCCCAGGACTGTTGGAACCAGGTCTCCTGTGCCTGATTTGAAGTCCAGAACATAAAGCTTGTGCTTGATTGTGTGGCAGCTTTCAAAAGCACTCTGGTGGGGATGTGCCCTTGTACTTTCAGGGAACAGCATTAAAGGCAGACCAGTGTCTTTCGTTTCAGTAGCAAGTGATCCCTGTCTTGTTTGTGTCCTTCCAGCCTTTGTTGTTTCTCACATTTATACCAGTGACCCTAACGATCCTTGTGTCCTCTCACGTTGAAAAGATTCCTGTGCTTGCACCTCTCCCGCAGGCTGTCAGGGTGCTTCCAGGGTGCTTCCAAGATTTTAAGATCCTTAATGTTTTCATTAGAGAGGCAGTGGAGAAGACACACTCAGTGTCATGAAAGTGCCCAGCTGAGACCTTGCAGACAAACAAACAAGCGCTTAACGTCAGTGTTTCCTCCAGCCTGCAGTCCTGCCCCTCTGGACTTACAGCTAGTTCCAAAATTATGCCCTTTCTGTGAACAAAAGAGAGAACAACCTTGCTAGAGGTTGGATGTGCAGATCCTTTCTGCTTTTGACAATCCAGATGACGCACTGTAGTCTCACGCTGACATGAAGCAGGAGACAGTGTGAGCCCTTGTGAAGCCCAGCTGTGCCCGTTAGCGTACGCAGCGCGCTAGGAGCGTCCGTCCTCAGTACACTGCGGGTTCTGGCGTTGCTTCCACCAGTATCTGATGCGTTCCCTTCTTTCATGTTCTTCTACTTTAATATAGAGCGTGGCTGATTTCTCTCCTAATCCATGCGAATGTGAGCTTCCTCGGGCTACTGAAAAACTTACTCCTTTGTGATTCTCCTTCATGCAGCAAGAGGCGAAGGGGAAAGATTTTGATTCATTTGGTAATCTGTGTCTTCTCTTATTTTTTTTCCCTCAAATCTCAGCTTGGAAACCAGAAAGTAACTGCCCCTGTGATGGAGGTAAATGCTTCACAGACACACAGACAAACAGCAACAGAAGCTTCTCCACTGCCTCTTCCTCCTGTGGTACCAGTTAACAGAGCCTCTTTCTCACCAGACAGTGGCGCCCATCTAGTACCATTTTCTTTGCCAACGCTTGACGGTTTTTTGCCTTCACGCTTTTATAAACCCCCGTCCCTTTCACAGTTTCCATACAAATCCCCACACCTAGCGTCTGAAGGGAGTGAAACAGCCTCTGTAAGCACAGATTCTGCCATGAGCGAGTGCTCCACAGCCATCCTAGATGAGCTGCAGACTTGCAGCTATGACACTACTGACTGCTCTGAAACGCCTTCCCCAACCCTGAGCCAGATGTCTGCTGTGTCAGATGGCACCGCCTTAACCAGCACAGCTGCCGCTTCTCATGTAATTATGCTTCCTTTTTCCTCTCCTTGTTTTGTTTATTTTACAAGCAGGTTGTAAAGGGGAAGAGAATTCAAACGTGTCTGTTACTTCGCTGCCCAGACGAGTGCTCCCTCAGGAGTTTCCTGGGTTTGCAGCCCAACAGTGTGTTTTGCAGCAGCAACTCCGAACTGTTCCCTGGCACAGCAGCCGTGGTGATGGCTGTCGCACAGCTGTGTGGCCAGTGCAGGTGCATCACACGCTTGCTTTAAAAGACATGAAAACCAATAAGTGCTTGCTCCAAACGTATTGCAAGCAGGTGCTCTGGACAGTTTGAAGACATGTGTTTAACATCTTGTTGGCAACATGTGGGTTTGTGGAGTTTGGGGTGTCTGGGCTACCACCATTTGTTATTTACACTGAGGTGCAGATTTCAGTACAATGACTTGTAAACAGCATAACTACACAGTAATAGAGCACGACATCCTTGGGCAACCCCTCCCCTGAAGAGAGGCCTCATCAATACTGATCAATATGTGAAGGGCAGTTGTCAGGAGGATGGAGCCAGGCTCTGCTCAGGGGCACCCAATGATAGGATAAGGGGTAGCTGGTGTGAGCTGGAACAGAGGAGGTTCTACATCCATCTGAGAAGGACCTTCTTCCCAGTGAGGATGACAGAGCCCTGGAAGGGGCTGCCCAGGGGGGTTGTGGAGTCTCCTTCTCTGGAGACATTTCAAACCTGCCTGGGCATGTTCCTGTGCGACTGGATGTAGGGGATCCCGCTCTGGCAGGGTGAATTCAACTGGATAATCTCTCAAGATCCCCTCCAATCCCTGATGTTCTGTGAGAACTGGTACATACATAGTAACCGCTGGTGCTATTTAATGCCTCTTTTTTTCCCCAGCCATGACCACTGATTGCACAAACCTCCTTTTTTCTCCTCTAACTCAGCTCTTCCTCTCCTCAGCATGGTTTCTTACAGGTGTGGGCTTCATGAAAAACCTTGTACCTGCGTCCCACTAACTTTTCTCTTGGATAAGTGAAGATAAAAACCAGCAGGTGATCAGAAAGCTTCCAGTACTTCGAAAGTTCAGTGCTGTATTCTGCACCCTGGCAGATACACACATGGGTAGAAAGAAGGTGTGGAATCTGGGTCAAGTCCAGATCACCTCCTCTTTCTTTGGAGATGATCTGGGTTGGTGAAAGGATTCCACACAAAGCCTTCCTTTACACACAGCAGTTTCTGCGGAGCTGCAGAACAGAGATGTGTTCTGAGAACCAGGATTCACAGGTCATGCCAGTGCTGAGACTTTGTACCACTGCTTCAGCACCTGTTACCTCTGGAAAGGACAGAGTGGGCATCTTCTGAAGCTTTTTAAGCTATTTTTAGAAAAGTCTTTTAAGTCCAAGCTTGCACACAGACACTTGGAAGGTCAGTGGTCTGTTTTTAGTGGTCTGGGTGCTCATTCCTGATCCTTTTAACACAATCTGGAACCAATTTGGGGGTTTTAAAAAATGAGTAGGATAGAAGACTCCGGAACTGGTATGGACTGGTACATGTACACAAGGCAGCCTCACTACGTGGCCATGTAATAGCCATGGGAAGCATGAAACCCTTTGTGTTTTCTTCTAACTTACTTCTAAAATAATCGGGTAGCTGTGTTTGTTTTCTTTGAGCACCGCTTTTGAAAGCTAAAGCAAACATCTCTCTTTCCTTTCCATTTTTGGGTATCTCACTGTAGAGGACTATGTTCTAGTCAGGCCTGACCACCACTTTTTCTCTTAGCCACGGCAGAGGTAAGCGTGACGGTCCTTTACCATTAATGGACAAGCAGAAAGGATTAATCCCTTCCACCAAAAGAGTAAAAATCCCAAAAGGCCCTGAAACCTCACTGAAATGAAACTGCTGCCAAGACCCACCTCTTCAGCATGGAAGCCTTTGTCTCCCATCCCCTGTAGAGAAGGGCCGGCTGCCTATCGGTGTGTCTGAGAAATGGGGAGTAACTGGTGGCACACACCAGGGGCAGGGCTGCTCCTGCAGCAATCTTCATTCTCGGTGGAGACTCTAACTGGCCCTGCAGATGAAACTTGCTGAGAGAACCACAGAACTAGTGCGGGATGGTGCCATCCAGCACTGCCCACGGAAGACAGAACCCTGCCTACAAAGCTGCAGTCGCTCTGAGGATGCTTGTTCGTTCTTGAGGTCTCTAATGGGAGCTTCGACACAAAGGGGTTTACAGCAGAGCTTCTGAGAAGAAGTAGCATCAGGAAGAGCGGAATCAACGAACTTGCAAAAGAAGCTGCCGTTCTTGTAGTCACGCGTTACAGCTGCTCTGAAAAGCTGACCTGTGATGTTACAGTTCTCACTTGGGCTTACGCTTAGACTTGGAGTTAAAATTGGCTAGAGGCTGGGCTCGGGAGCTTTGTTCTGATTCCATTCCAGCGATGAACATTGCCCTTATAAAGTAGTTTTCATGGATTCCTTCTGTTTATGTAGTTCAGAACTGGGGGATCTAATGGAAACTTGGAAGTGGAAGCACACTCCTGATTTGTGCCTGTTCCTGCATTCCAGGAGCATCTAAAACATCAATAACTGGGCTTGAGTGTGTCAGCCCAAGTCTATGTCTTGAAGCCGGAGGTGTTCTGTGCAGCACAACACTGCTCAGCCCTCCATAGCAAGACCTTTCCCTGCCTCAGCAGACGGAAAGTTAGCCAGCAGCTCCAGTCCCAAACAGGTGCTTTGCTCTGCTCTGGTTCAGACCAGAGAGGGGCTCCTCAGATGCTCAGGCAAACTGAAAGAAGCTGAAACCCGGTACCTCAGAGGAATCTTTGGAGTTTGATTACCTAGTGGCAGAAATGGAAGGTTCTCACAGTGGAGCACTGGGGAAGGACACTGGAGGGAAAAACATGTGGAGGAGCCTAGAGAAGTGAGCAGCGTGAAAGGGATGAGGGCTGTCTTTACAGGCAGCAGGGAAGTGAATGCAGTAGGGGAAATACCCATGTTCTGAACCAGCTCGTTTTTCCACAGAGATTACCCAGTCATGAGCTGGCACCTTAAACATTTCCCTTCCTTGTCAAATCTGGGAAGAAACTTTGTCTTGTGGAACTAAACCATCCCATTCTCAGACTAAACCATCAGTAGCTCCCAAATGATTCCCCGAGGAGGAACCTGGAACTTCACAAAAGCAAGATGCATCAAACAAAGGCAAGAGCCACCCTCACAGAAACTTTCCTCAAAGACAAAGTTAACAGGACCTAAAAAATTGCAGCTGAGACTATGTCCTCTCTAAAGCCTTCAGAGGCAAAGCCAAAACAGCCTTCTGTTGACATATGGAGTGTGCATGTCTGATCGATGTCCAAGAGCTGCGGCCATGGATCCTGTGCTCATGATGTTTCATGCTACCTGGCATAAGAGCCTTTCAGTCTGACCCAGCTCTCTGGCAAAGCCGATCCTGGGACTAGCTGAGGTGTTTTTACAGAAATTCATAGGCTCAGCTTTGCAGTCCACAAAGAGCTCGCTCCAGTTCCGCTCCTCTCTTCTCAGAAAGAAAAATCATCGTAAACGAGCGAGGAGGCGGCCTGCCTTCCCCAGAAGCAAGCTTTGTAAAAAGACAACGTGCAGGGCAGGAGAACGGGTGAAGCCCTGCAGCGAGGTGGAGCTTGGCGGCCTCACCGGGGAACCTATCTGGAAACGCTCCCTTTGAGCTCCTGTACCTGTGGTGTTCATACAGCTGCAAGCTCCTTTTGGGAAGGAGGATGGTGTGAGCAAAGACAACTTTCTTTGTGTTTCGGCTCTTCACTTCGCTAAGAGGAAGCATTTACACCCAGGTAGAGGCATCATCTCAACAGAGATTTTTCATGTCGGCTCTGAAAACAGGCAGAGTGAGAAACCACTGAAGGCTTTGCATGAGCTCACGTGGCACCTGCATGGAGCCAGGATTTGTTTTGCTGTTGGAGGCCCAGACATTAAAACTGACAGATCTCAAACCCACAGGTGTCTACTTGGACCATGTAGTTTTTAAGTGTAAAACCAATGGGCTGTCTCATGCCTGTCCTTACTCTTTGCTGCACTGGGCAGTCTCGCGTTTCACATGTGCAGCACACCTCAGTCCTTCTCTCTTGGCACATGACATTGAGCCAAGCTGCAGGGCCTGTAGTTGTTTTCAGGTTTCAAGAAGTATTTGTGCACAAGAGATGCTGCAAAGAGCCTCTCTCCCTCTCCTGCTGAAATATTCATCGCTCTGTGCCCGCATTCCGTGCTGTCTGAACGTCTCTGTTTCGATCCCTGCAGTACTCCCTATGAGAGTGCTGCTGCCCAGACCTGGTGATCCTGAGCCTGCGGCAGGGGAGCAAATTGATTCAGAAGTGTCTCTGATGACTGAAGCCTGAGAGGCTTCTGAAGCTGCTCTCGTGCCAGTGTGGAATTGTAGAATCATTTCTGTTGGAAGAGACCTGTAAGATCAGGTCCAATACCTCTGGAGACAGCGACTCCATCACCTCACTGGGCAGCCTGTGCCTCATAGTCCTTTTGGTGATGGGTTTTCCCTTCTTGTCCCACTTTACTCATTTGCTTTTGTTCTGCTGTCTTGCGGCTGAGGGCTTTTTATTGCTGCCATCTCTTTTTGTGACACTGGGTTACATACCAGGCTCCCAGCAGAGCCCCAGCTGGCTTCCATTCTTTGAAGCAGCTTTGGCTCACTCTCTGCAGCTAGTCCTGGTGAGACTTCCCTTTGATACATGCAGACGTTCCCATCAGCATCAGTGGGGCTCAAGGATGCGCGCTGAAGGGAAGACGTTTCTTGGAGCGAGCGATCTGTGGCAGCAGCCTTTGTCATGCGAGCAGAGGAGTTTCTATGATCTTTTGAGGTCACTTCCAATCTGTAATGATTCTATGATTCATTTCATACTGCTCTCTGACCTCTGCAAGCTGTTTGTGGGACCTGCGTTGCCTCGATCGTGGTGTTTCTGTCACTCCCAGTGACTTCAACATGCTTCACAGACAGCACCCACCAGGCCGGAGGAGGCGAGGTCTGAGGCACATGAGGATCACACTCTGCTGCCTCTGTGCTGAGGGCTGCGTTCCAGTGAATGCAGCCACCCGTACAGCCGCGTACCTGACAGCGGTGGTTGTGGTGTGGGTGGCAGCCTTGCATCGCTCTTTGCTTGGGATGGTGGTCGGGGTCCTTTGTGCGTAGCTTAATGGGATATTGTTTTGTTTCTCGCAGGCTCAGATCACAGTGAATGGGAACTCTGGCACTGCTGCCAGCCCAGTGAGTCCCTTCCAGAACCTGCCTTCCCCTTCTTCAGCTTACCCTCCACCAGCTCCACTCAGTTCCAACCTTCTTGTCATGCAGCATGGCAGGATGATGGGTAAGCCTCACTCCGATCCCTTGCTTTACGCATGATGCGACATACCGCAGCTCCTGTGGCAAAGCCCGGGAGCCCTTCTGGAGGGCTTCAGATCCACAACGAAGGTGTTGTCTGTTCACCTTCCTCAGCGTGTATCTGAAACGCAATCGTTCATTGGTAGATGCAGCAGTGATCCTGGAGTTACCAGTGAGTTTTATGACTTACAGGTGTGAGAACAATTTCTTGCTGCCTTGCTACTAGGTTCCTGAGGACAGAGCAGAACTCAGCCTGTGCAGCCCCTTCAGATTTGACCTTCAGAAACTAAGGGCCAACTTGGGTTCCCTTTGCCTTAGTAACCTGCAGTAGAAATGCTGCAACAAAGGGAAGGGACTCTTCTTTAGCACCTCTGTCAATCTATAGCTTGGTTGTGTCTGTTTTGTAGGACATGGAGAATTAAAAAACACAATCTGTGATCAGCCCTAGTAGGTGTTTTGCTGGTGTAATCCAGTCGTGGCAGAACAAGCCTTTTCTTGCTGCTTTTCCTGCCAGTGTTTAGCGCAACCAGAAAGGATCACACCTGCAAAACGATTGGGATGTGATCCTGTACCTGGCTTTTTTGGTTTGCAGGCTGAGGGATGAGGTAAAGAGCTGTTTGGGACCTGTTGCTGTGCCCACAGAACAGCAGTTTTCTGGAGCCTGCCAGTCTGCTGAGGGTGGAGGAGTTGGGAAATGTTACCACTAGGTTCAAGAAACAGATCGGAAATGCACAAGACTTGGACTTGTGGCTGTGTCTTGTCCGATACCATTCTGTCGTGTTACCTTCACAGAGTCCTCAGAGACATACTCCCAGCATGTGCAGACTGTCGGCGCTACCAGCACCACCAGTACGATACCAATCTGCAGATCCTCAGAAGAAGAGAAAAAAATCACCGTCATTAAAGCTCCGCATTATGCGGGGATTGGCCCGGTGGATGAGTCTGGAATCCCTACAGCAATTAGAACGGTAGGAAACTCCGGGGAATCTGTGTGTGTTAGCCCATACAATGGAGCTGTTGTTGGTAATGAGTTTTTCACATTCTTCTAGTCTTATATAACGTGGCCTGCAGTGCGTAATCAGCGAGCTCCTGAATGTGATATTGTGTGTTGGCGGAGAAGGAGAATGCTGACGGGAGCATAATTGGGCAAACTCATATTTCCAGTTTTAATGAGAAGGGGCCAAAACAATGTTCTTGCTTCTCTCAGAGCTCCTGCCTTTTGGAGGAGTTAGGCAGTAATTTGTCTTCCTACAGCAAAGTGTGTGCATTTGTGCCTCTGCAGAGAAGCAAGAGCACCTGTCCGTGTGTGTGCACAGAACCCCCGTGCTGCTGCAGTTCTGGGGGCGGTGACTCTCATGGCATCAGGGCAGTGCAGCAATGAATGGCTTGGTTCTGGCACCGATCGAAGCAACTAGCGTTCTGGTGGAAGCGCACTGCACAAGCGCTGTGCCCCAGGGTGACACGTACACAGCCGGCGTGGAAGCCCTTTCATTGTGACCAGCCCCATTTTGATCATCTGCCACTAGTCACTGCTTGAGTGGTCCCAGGATGTCGAACTGAAGGGTTTTGTTTTCACTATGATGAAGCAATTCTTTCCACTCCGCTGTCAGGGCAGCCTCTTCTGGCTGGTCCGGAGTGCACAGTGGAGCTGCACTGGCTCTGTAAAGGAGGCACTTACTGGCCCTCCAAGCCAGAGGAGCACTGGGCCAGGCAGAGAAAGAGGAAGAGGAGCGAGAAGATGAAAGCGACAGAGCCACTGCAGGTGAAGTCTTTGTGAGGTACAAGGCTGTAGCAGCTGTGGGATGTGTTCTCTCTGCCAGTACATGTGGAGCTGTGCTGTACTGCCAGGAACTGCCTCGGTGCATTGAAAGATGAGGGGGGAAGTCAGGAACTGGTGGAGAAAAGCAGTAGGAGAAATTCCGAATGAGTGGTAAGACGGGGGCAATCTGGAGAAAAATGGGGGGGCACTCGGGCATTTCTTGTGTCACTGTTGACATGGAAAGAATTCAGCCAGCGTCTTGTACGGATTAAGCTGTTTCTCTGCGATAGCGCTCTAGCTTCCCTGCCCACTTCTGAAGGAAGCCAGTCCCTCTGCGCTACAGAGGGCGATCGCCTGTGTTCTGTTTGCTCAACAGCAGAGTGTGGACCTAACAGGGTGCGTGTCGGTCGCGTTCGATTAGAGCAGGAATCCCCCTCAAGTGTGCTTACAGAGTGGGCGCCCTGCCAGCCTGTACCTGGTGGGTTGTGTGGTCCGAGGCTCTCCAGTTTGCTCCTGAAAACAGTGTCCCCTTTGAATGAGGACATTTGGGAGCCGGACTTGCTTCTAGTTTTTGTTGTGTTTCACTTTCAAAGCAACAGGCACCTTGGAGAGTTGCTGCTGTGGAAATGTTTCTCACAGTACGCTGTGAGTTAAAGGACTATGTGCGAGTGTGTCTCACGTGTGCATCCCTATTCCGCTTGCTTAGAGTTCAGCTGGAAGGGAGGCTGTTGTAAAGGGAGCAGCTTGAGATTTCGTTTGAAATGTGCCGGAGCTTACATGAGCCCTGTGAACCTTGGCTGGGTCAGAGCAGAGGTGGGGGTACAGCTGTCATCAAGACCCCAAGACACTGCACCTTGATCCCATTTGGAAGTGCAGTCCCATGCAAGAACATGGGAAAGTGCCACAGCTGCATTTCCCATGAACAGTAGAAGGGGAAATCACTCATGTTCTCTCCAAGGTCAATGATCCATCCAAATAGGCATCATCTCTGAAACAAGCCGCAAATGCAGGTTCAGAGGTGATAATGAACCCAGGCACTGGCTTCTGACACAGGCTGCTCCACAAAGGTCAGCTGGTAAGTAAGAACCTGGGAGAATCTGTGTTTAAGATGAGGGGAGCTTTTCAGGAGTGGACTTTGAGGCTATTACTGTTCCCTGCAACTCAGTCTTTAGTCTTGGGGCAAGGGCTGTGGCAGCTTCTCGGTCAAGGGAAGCAGAGTGACATTCTTTTCTCTTTCTGTTCCTGAAAACCTGCACCATCCAAAGCTGCTGAGAGGGAAGGACTCCTACGAAGCTTTCCCTTCTCTCAGAACCTTCACCCCATGTCAGCATGTTCCTTCCATGCACCTTGAGCTCCTGCCAGTTCTGGGAAGTGCAAGTCTGAAGCCTGAGAGTTCAGATCGTTGTTAAGTTCTGCCACTGCGCCAAGCCCGTCCCCAAGGGTGGTGAAGTTCCAGGGCATTCAAAGTGGTGTCTTTTGAAGAGAGGGTAAAATGCTGTTCACGCAGCAAAGCCTTCGGCCAGACCAGCATTGCTTGGTGAGGGACATTCAGAGACGTCTTGCGCTCGCTTTTCTCAAAACGGGGAAAGAACTGAAAACTGGGTTGCTTGGAGAGGGATTTAAAATGGGTAAAAGCAAACGCTGCTTGTTTGTGACCCAAACACTGACTCCCACACACTTGTGTCTTACTTCTCCTTTTGGTGGCGCTCCAGAGCTTTTCTGTGCTGGTTTTCCATTCCTTTAGGAAGGTAATCTCCGCTGGAAATGGCCAGGGGCACCCCTTTTAGGTGATGGTAATTGCTGAGGCGCCTGCATTGCCCCTGGCAGGGTTCACTGCTGTCACCTACAGTGCACTAAGGACATGGGCTGCTGTTTTCCTCGGCAGCATCCACTGTCGTCGGGTATAGGGCACTCAGGAAATGAACTGGTGACCTGGCACTAGACCCTGTGTCCCCAGCCACTGCACCCTCAAAGATCAGTGTCCAGACCTGGCTCAGTCTTCACTTCAGGGCCTTCCATGACTGGCAGGAGTCCCTAGACAAAAAGAACCGTTTGACATGGAGGGTGTGAAATGTTGATGTTAAATAGGGGGCTGTGTCCAGAGGCCACTGAAGATCTGATCAGACCTGTGCACATGGCCACCTTCTTCTTTGTTAATGGCTCAAAACTGTGCTTTCTTTAGACAGTCGACAGGCCGAAGGACTGGTACAAGACTATGTTCAAGCAAATCCACATGGTCCACAAACCTGGTGAGTATGCTGTTGTCTGGGCCAGGGGTTGCCGGGGCTATCACCAAATGCACTCCTCTGCCTTTTGATTGTCTGTGAAAAGCCAGATGTGGTCACAGGCTGGCTGGGGATGAGTCCAGTCACATGGGTGCACTGGAGAACGGGCTTTGCTGCAGAGGTCGCTATGGATTTATTTCACTGCTACAATGACATAAAAGTTGAAGTGACCAGGAAAGGCGGGCAGCCGGTAGGATGCTGTGTCACTGAGAGGACCAGTGAAGTGATCGTTTTCTCCAGTCTGAGGGATGATGAGCTGGCCCGGGTGAATCTCCTGCCATGGCAGCTTTCTTGTGGCTGTTTGAGTGTCAGAGCAGCACATGCTACTCACCGGGCTGCTGAGACGATGCCTTTTTCTGCCAGAGCTCTTGCACTTTGGTGACAACACCGGCTTTAGAGGCGACATCATTTATCATGATTGTCACCAACAGCGTCGGGAAGCCATCTAAACAGCAGCTATGCTCCTGCTCTTCTGGATGCAGGGAGGCAGAGCCTGCCTTCGGTGTGCACACAGGCTGGTAGTGGGAGAAGAACTGCGAATGGGAAAAGGTTGGCTTCCAGGGCCTGTTTTGAACACCAGTCATAAAGTCACTGTTTGTGGTTGCTTTTTGCGATAGGAATAACAGCTTCATTATCTCTAGCAGAGCAGAACTGACAGAGGAAGCCATTGAGCTGGGGAAGGGAGAAGAGCAGACAGGGAGGTGTAATTTGCAGTTCAGTGCTAACCAGTAAGTACAGAGTATGGGCACCAGGACCAGAAGGCACCATTTTACCCAGAAGATAGTAAAAACAGCCTCTGGGAATTGATACCTTATAGTGTGAAGAGCAAATCTTCAGAAAACGTTTGTAAGATGAGAAGAAGACATCCAGTGCTTGGTCACCTACCAGTCTGCTGTTTGTGTTGCAAGAGCAAAGCTGTCTTCTTGTCCTCTGGAGACGTTTCAGACCTGTCTGGCCGTGCTCCTGTGCGACTGGCTGTAGGGGATCCTGCTGTGGCAGGGGACTGGACTGGGTCCCTTGCAGTCCCTGATGTTGTGGCTCTGTGTGCTAAAGCAGCTGGTGCTGCTCTAACGTGACGTGTGTTTTTCTTTCTGCAGATGACAGCCCAGACGTGTACAGCGCTGCATATGCCTATGGTACGGCCGCGAGCTGCCCCTCCCTTTGGCGTGGTTTGTTGTCAGTGTCAGAGAGTGGCAGGGGCAGGCAGCTACTCACGCTTGCTTTTGCAGTGCTTGTGTGAACACCTTCCCTGGGCCCGCTGGATCTCAGCTGGCACTTTCCTGTGCCTTCTGTCCCAAACGAAACCAGCTTGGATTGCAGATTTGTTCTTACCACAGAAATGAACCACAGCTGTAGGCCTCCTGCTGCTAGTGGGACACCCTGCAGTTCTGTAGTTTCTCGATCCCTTTGCCTTTCTTGTCACTAGCGACTGTGAGTACCGCAGCCTCTCCTTATCAGAAGGAGAGGGTAAAGATACATGAAAGTGAAAGGGCAAAGGCAAAAGTGTTTGTCTTAGAACACATTTTAAAATTAGTTGTCATCTAATGGCAGGACAAGGGGCAGTGGGTGTCTGCTGGAACAGAGGAGGTTCCACATCGATCTGAGAAGGACCTTCTTCCCAGTGAGGGTGACAAAGCCCTGGCACGGGGTGCCCACAGGGGCTGTGGAGTCTCCTCTAAAGGTGTTTCAAACCCACCTGGACATGTTCCTGTGTGACTGGATCTAGGGGATCCTGCTGTGGCAGAGGGATTGGAGTGGATGATCTTTCAAGGTCCCTTCCAATCTCTACTGTTCTGTCTACACGTTCTGGTAGCGCTCCGTGTGGTGGTCTGTTGAGAGCACTTGTTCTACTGTCGTGACTGTTTCTGCTTTTGCTTTCTACTAGGTAGCTACAGCCCATCCTTCTCTGCTCAGGCACACCCCGCTGCAAAGACACAGACCTACAGACCACTGTCTAAAAGCGCTTCCGACAGTAGCTCCGATGCCTTTAAGGTTTCGTCCCCTTTACCACCGCCGTATGTGCCACCTCCGGTACCGCCACATCATCTGAGGGAAAGATCTATCCCCGAAAAGTAAGTTGGCATCTTGGCAAAGCTCTGCTCTTGGTGTGCGCAGCAATCTCGCTGCAGGATGTTGTCAAGGCTAATGCAGAGGCTGTAGCAGATGATGACGTCAAGTGGATGAGGTGATGAGGGGGTAATCCTCATCAATAGTGTGGACATCGTGCATGCTGGTGCCATTTCTTCAACATAAATAAGTGCCTGTGACAAGTTCTATGCCACAGGCACTGAAGATGCTTGTTCCCTCGGAGATTGTCCTGCTTATTGTGCCAGAACAATCAGTGCTGTAGCAGCTGCCTTGCATAGCTAGTTTCTGAGCAGGAAAGGCCATTCGTAGTATCCAGCAGCGAGCAGAAAAGATCTATGAGGTGCTGTAAATGGACATTAGTGGATGAGCTAAACTGTGAGAGTACTGTGAGAGTACTGTGAGCAGTTAACTCCTGTTTCCCCAGAGCTCAAAGGCGCTTTGTTTTTCAGTCCCCGGCTCCATTTTGATAGATCACAAGGGTGGTTTACAGATTAAAGGGTTGTTTCAGATTTTCTGTGATTTTCCAGCTGCACAAACCAGGTCCAAGTGGACAGAGTACAGTCTGAGAGGGTTAATCCTCAGCAGCTCAGGAAAGAAATGCTTGTGCTTCATGCAGAACCATGCCAAGCGCCCTGCGCACAGACCCCAAAGGCTCTTCCACAGATGTGTAGCTCCTGGCTCAGGCAGGATGGGTTTGTGCTGAAGTCTACTTACTGCATGTTAACGAAGCATCATGTTGGGGTGTGTGGTCGCGTGTATGAGTTGTATGTATGCAAAATGGGTCACGTTCCGTCCCGCCTGCGGTGCCATGGTGCAGCGCCCTTGCAACGGAAAGCCAGCAGCATCTGCCCACTTCTGTCAGCCTGGCCACGTAAACGTTTTCAGGTGGGAAAGGAGCTCCCAGCTCAAAATCATTGGCCATTTCACTGAAGTACTTGGGCAAACCCCATCCTGTGTGCTTAAAGGAAGAGTGTGACTATGGCTTTTGGAATAATGTTTGGTTAGGGGCAGCCCCAGAGTGGTCCAGCAGACACATGAGGTGCAAAGGGAAGTGAGTTTGCTCCATAGTTACTGACTCTTGGCTGCTGCTGTTGCTGAAGGGAGATTGTCAAGAGGAAATGCTAGAGGTTAGAGCTGGGCTCCCGCCCAAAGGCCACCAAATCAGCCTGGTTTTGTGTCAAGTCCTACAGAAATGCAGATGTTGTTACCAAGGCACCCAAACATGGGTCTGCTGAGTTTTGATGTCTGAAGTTCTGTGAGGCATTGCCCTGTGCTCGGCCGAGTGCCTTGGTCACAGAAGCTGAGGCTTGCTGTGGCTCCCTTGTCAAGCTTGGAAATAACTGCTTCGGGGGGCATCCAGTTTGGGTGTTTGGCATCTCCTTTCAATCTGGTGGTGAGACATGAGGGGATTCCAGACAGGTTGTTTGTGATAGCTGCTGACAGCCCGTCAGTCTTTTCCTGCTATTGGGAGATTTCCTTTTCTAATTGCCTCTAAAGCCTGGGCATTGAAAATCTCCTGTAAGAGGCTTAGGTGCACACACGTTGCAGTTTCATAGCTGGGAGGAACGATATGGGCTGCATTAACAGCAGGCTCAGCATTACAGCCCACACGGGATTACCGGCTAAACGCGTCGATTAGGCAAACTGAGCATGAACCAGAATGTCGGGAGCATCTGTTCTGCTTTGGTGCACTGTGACCAGAGCACTTCCATGCTCCTTGTGGTCCTCAAAAAGCAGCACGAGAGGCGCGCGGAGCTCCCCTGTGAGATGTGGGGCATTTTACAAGCGGAGGTGCCGCACGCACTCACCACAGCGCTGCAAACAAAAGCCCCCCGAGAGATCTTTTTAAGGCCTGTGATGTCGGCAGTGCTGTGTCAGGTCACGTTGAGCCAGGCCACATCAGAAAGCCTGAGGGACTGACAGAATCCAATGCATGTGCTCTTTCCTGTTGCAAACACAGACAGTAGCTAGCAGAGTGTCTGTTTCCCCTGTTCTCTGAGTTCCCCGCAGGTTGTTTTACATGGTGCTAAATAAACAGACGCCGAGCTACAGCCCTCCAGATACGATCTAGGTAGTGACACCCAAACCTCCATGAAAAGGTAACTGCCACCGTGACCATGACCAGCTAACTGACCCCTTAAAGCTGTCAAAGAAGCTGTTACTATCACGATGTGAGTGCAGCAGTACCTGCAGTTCTCCTACACATGCAGCAGGAGGGGTCCCTTTCTGTTCTTTGCACAGCACTGTTAACTACATTGAAGGCAGATTTCAGCTGATGGGGAAGCGGCTACGTTTCTGCCCCAAAGTTGACTGCCAAACTCTTCCTCTTGTTTATCTAGTCGAATTGCCGAGAGACCCGCCTGCTGCTTGCAAGGATGTTCAGGAGCAACTCTACTAGAGGTCGGGACAACTACCACCTGTCCTTTAAGTTTTCACAGTTAAGAGGACTGTCACGCTATCCTTTCAAATAATTCCTCATTTGTTTGCCTCAGGGCTGGTTGTAATATGTCCAGTGTCAACTGTCCATCCTGTTGTATGGTGACAAAGATGGCCACCACTTGCCCATGTCAGTGCGATGCGTGAAACACGTCCCACAGATGTGTAATCCACAGAGTCTTGTCCGGGTGCTTTGACACAGTGCGTCGGGGAAGTTTTGAACTGGTCCAGCAGGCACAGCAGGAGGAGTGGTTGCACAGGCTGGACATCTCTTGTGTTTATCCTGCTGCACTGACTGCCTGCTGCAAGCAGGTTACGATGCTGTGGCAGTCAGCATGTTGGGACTGCACCACGGTGATCTGAAAAGAGAACCCATGCTGAGGTTCCTTTGGGTTGGCATGTTCCGCTTGTGCAGAGCGGTAGAGCTGAAGGCAGTGGCAGCACATTAACTGGCCTGCTCCGTTTTGTTGCTTAGGAATGACTGGGATCCCCCCGACAGAAAGGTCGATACCCGCAAGTTCCGCTCCGAGCCAAGAAGCATTTTTGAGTATGAGCCAGGAAAATCATCCATCCTTGAGCACGAAAGACCGGTAAGGCACGCGAGCAAACCGGATCATGCAGCGAGAACCTGAGTGAGAGGTCTCTGCATTACCTGCTGCTGATTAGAGCTAACGAGATGCGGAGTGAAGGGCCTTTTTCCAGTGCGGTTTTGCAGCCATGCGTCCTGGTGCTTGTGTTGAAAACGTAGGCTTGGCTGATCTGCTAAACTTAGCGCTGCTGGGATTCCCAAGACGTCGACCCAGCACTGTGCAGCGGCTGCTGAGCGGAAGTGTGAATGCGCCAAAGCTGCTGTCCCTAACTGGCCTGTTGGCGCTCCGGCGCTCCCTTTCTGTGGCGTTGCTGGCACTTCTGAAACATGACCAGTCAGTGCCCAAAATTAAACTGTTCGCAAGCTCAAGGTGGGCCCTGCTGTGCACTTCAGGAGGTCTGGGGCAAATCCTGGTCAGGGCTGTCAGAGCGGTGTCTGTATGGAACCTCTGCTGCTGCAGATGCACAAGATTTTCCTGAGGACAGCCCCGAGCAAACTCCTCTGATGAGACCTGCCTGCAGCAGGAGGCTGGGCTAGGTGACCTCTGGAGGTCTTCTCCAGCCACAATTACTCGGCGCATTCACGCACCATCAGAAGTCTTTGCTCCTGCTTTCTGACTGCAGCTGTGGGACTTCTCGTGAGTGCAGCTGGCACAGTGGTGCCAGATGCATGCGGAACGACCAGCAGTGGAACTGATCGCGTGCTGACAGGCGCATCGACTCAGCCTTCCTCGGGCAGCTTTGTGCTTTCCTGGGACTTCCGCAGCGTAGGAAAACCCTTCTGTATCAAGAGTTTTCTTTTGTGGGTCTTTTACTTTGAGAATGGAATGGTTGAGGGAATCTTGTTTTAAAGAAGGGGACGTGTCATTAGTTCTGGGCTGCTGGCCACACTAGAGGGCTGTGTTCAGCTGTGGATTTCCCAAGTCATAGAAAGGGAACTGACTTGATCGTGCTGACTGCCTGTCCGTGCATTTTGTGAGTTACCTTGGGAGACCAAGTGGATGATTTGCTGGTTTTAAGTCTCTCAGAAGGGGAGAAGCAGGAAAAGGTCCATCAGCAAAACTGAATCTGAAAGCCCAGTGAAGTCAACTGCCTGCATGTTGATCTGCTAACGCAGAGAACACAGGGTTCTCTCAGGCAGGGCCGGGAGCAGACACTTGGTGGACTTCAGTGCTGGGTTTCTTTTGCTTTGCTGCCCTCTGCGGTCTGAGCTGTGGGTAAAAGTAGAACGTGTGTGCATGAGCTAGCCTGCGCAGGAAGCAGAAGCAGCCATACCTGGCTCCTCTGGTGTCCTGGTGACAGCTAGCCCCAGGAGGAAGGAGTGTTGCAGACTTCCTCACCGCTATCATTCCTTGTGCAGGACCTTGTCGTCTTCTTTGAGGACTGTGTTCTGGGTCACTCCGTAACTGGTGTCTACATTCTGGTAATTGCAGTTGTGGACAGCCGCACTGTAAATTCAGAAGTATCTTTAACAAGAGCTCTTCTCTGTCTCCGAGACCTTTAGGGCAGCGGCTCGCAGCTGCCATCAGATCTCACAAAGGAACTGCAGCTCTTCAGAAACTAACAAGTGCAGCCATGTCTGCAGTTGATTAGGTGCCCCACAGAGTTGCACTGCTTTGCACTGTCACGTTTTCATGGCACTTGAGTGACTCTGCCCATTATTCTTCCCTCATTGAGGAGTGTTCTGAACGCTGCCTTCGGTTGCTCTGTTGCCCCTCTGCTGTGAGAATGTTCAGGTTAAAACAGTGAGTTTCACAGCGGAGGAGAAGCTTTGTTATGACAGCAAGGCTGAGGCAGACAGAGCTCTGCAAAGCGCTGCCGAAGCAGATGCTCCAGAGCGCAGAGCCTCTGCTTCCCTGTGCTTGACCCTAGCGTTTCAGATAGACCTGCTCTTGTCCGTCTGCTGAAGGGGCTTCTGAGTGCAGTCCTGCCTGCACAGTGCCTGGTGCTTCTTGCTGCTCGGCGCTTGCTTCAGCGCAGCAGCCTAACGTGCTTGGTGAGGAGACAGTGAGCAATCAAAAGCAATTCTGACCAAGCTGTGTCTGTAGTGCTGATCAGATGGGCTCCTTCTTGTCTGTGCTGGAAATGACAGCCGGTTAAACCATCTTCTAACAAGGAAGCTTTAGAGCATTAAATGTGCTTGAGTCCTGCAGTGGCATCCGCACCAGTGGTTAGAGCCCTCTTCGCTTTAAGAGTCGCTTTAAAACGTTTAACATCTCCCAGGCACTGGAGGGGCAGAACAAAAAGAAAAGTGTGAGAGTCAGCTCTCGCTATCAGCTCTTGACTAAGAACATTCTTCCTCTTACGTGCCATCTTCACTCCTTGATTTGGTTGCCGTCTCTCCCCGCATTGTTTGTGTTTGTAGGTGCTTCTGGCATTTCTAGCTCTTTGATCTGTGTGTGCCTTTTCCTTCCCTTTTCCTTCCCACCTGCTCCAGACCGGTCGCACAAACCCAGATGACATAGAGTTAGAGAACGAGCCTTGGTATAAGTTCTTTTCAGAGCTGCAGTTTGGATGCCCGGTAAGTGAGGACAGAGGGTTAATGTTGAACATGAGGGGAACTGTGTTTATGCTAAGGAACTGACAAAGCACCCAACTTCGCAAACGGGGTGGGGGGAGTGGTGAGAAAGGTCAGTGAAGTCAGCTCGTGCCCCTAACTAGTCTTTATCGAGTGGCCCCTTCACTAGCCAGGGGAGCGGCCTGAACAGCTTTCACATGGCCTGTGTGTCAGACAAACAGCAGCGTGCAAGTGGTTAAGAGCAAGAGCAACTGATGTTTAACAGGGGCGATGACCGGTCTCCCTGAGTTTTCTGTGTCTGGCTGGATTATTTCTGAGCAGTCCTTCAGGACAGAAGACACCCCAGTTGGCTGGAGGGGCTCTTAATCACAAATGACATGTTTCTGTGGAAGGATGGTGTCCAAGTTGAGCACGCGCAGCCACGCACCACCGTCCTGAGCAGGGAACGTGAAGGGGCCTTGCCTCTGCTCTCTCGTCGAGCCTACGTGCAGGGTGTGGATCGTGTACCTGGACACACAGGCACTGTCTGCTCTCTTCTCAAGCTGGACACACGCTTGAGCAAAGAGCCCTGGCTCTACTCTGTTTGTCACAGAAGGGTCCACAAGAAAGCGTCAGGCAAACAGAGGCTGCTGCAGTCCTTCTGCAGGCGGTTCTGTGTAAAAGGATCCCCCTGAGAGGCTCCATTTGGTTGAAAGAGCTTGGTGCCAGAACTGTCTCAGGGTTTCACCTCTGGTTGCCCAGGCGCTCACAATCCTGCAGGCTCAGCTGGAGCCAAAGGCACCGAGGGCTGTTTGTGTTTCTTACAGGGATCAATCACTTCCTCCTTGCGCAGAGCCTTAACGACAGGCTCCTGCTGCTGCACGCAGCCTCTCCACGGAGCTCAGATCCTTCCCTGTACCCGCTAACATCCAGAGGGAAAATAATAACAAATGCCTTCATCCCCGCGGACTGTCTGGCGTGGTGGGTGAAGTCCTTTTCAGACAGGTGGCCGATGGCATTCAAACCCCTTTAGACAAAAGACGGAAGTAAAGCCCCTTGTTCTCTTCTCGCAGTCGTGCTAAGCGCTCTCAGAGTTCCCCAGCATCTCACAGAGCTGAGGACCACCTGCCACCAGGCGGGCAATCCCAAGCAGGCCTGGCATTTGAGCAGGAAAGCACTGGGCTTTAAGACATTCCCATTCTCATTGTGTCCTTTTAGCTAGCAAAGCTCTGGAGCTGCCCTCAGCCACCTGACCACAGGCCTGCTGGGCTGCGTGAGGAGCCTGAGCACTTGACAGAGGGCCCTGAAGGGTATCAAGGTCCTCTAGTCCCTTTTGAGGGCTCGCCAGACCCAGAGCTCCCAGCTGCTTCCGAGCGAGGACAGACGCAAGCAAACGCAGACGTCTTTTTAGAACCCGGGGGCTTCTTTCTCAACATGTTCTTAATTGCCACTGAGTGCCACCCAAGAAAGATCAGGTGGAACAGGTGTGGGCTTAACTCGCTGGCCGGTGCCACCTTTTGCACTGATCACCTGTTTTTCTCTCCATGTCCCTGGCTGTTGAAGCTGTTCAGCCTTTCCCCCCCTAGGTGGGCAGAACCAGCCCAGTTGTGGTTTTGAGCCGTATTTCACTGATAATCACAACCTGAGAAGAGGGTTTCCTGTGAGACAGAATGTGGGGAGGTCTCCCCAGCAGAAGTCACTGCGATGCTTTACACTCTTCTGTCTCACCAGCGTGAGGCACTGCCAGGATTACTTCCACCCTGTCCAGTTACAAACCTTTACTGGCTGAGGCTACCAAGGCTTTATGAAGATGTGGCTAGTTTGAAACCTATCGGACCACGTCCTTCCTCCCACTCTCCCCATGTGTGTCACTCTTTATACCTTATGTTGTCACTGCTCAGTTTCTAACTGTGTCACCTTCTCCACATGTCTCACTCCTTGCTGCCATTGATTCTGCTCCATTTCATCTCTACACTTCTGCTGTCACGATGCAGCCACCTAAAAAGCTTTTGGACTATGTTCGAGACAGTTCTCCTGGTGTTTCCAATGAGGTAAATGAACTATTCTTGTTCAGATGATTCTCTTGGGAAGAAGGGTTGGAGCTCTTGCCACTTGTGCCTTAAGGTTGTTGAGTGGTTTCCTTCCAATAGTCACGAGACATTTCACAGTGGCCATAGCTCTGTCTTCGTCTCTTTTCAGACCACCAGCGCATTTGGAAGGTGACCTTATTGTCCTAGAACTTACCCCCAGAGTTCTCAGAGATGAACGCTCAGAATCGCACAGCAGCCCCTGTGGCTCCGGCTCTGACAAGTCCCCACTGATTCAGAGCTGGGCAAGTGCACTGCATTCAGACGCGATTAGCACATCTGCGCAGGAGCACTTTGCCATTAAAACGCCTGCTTGCCGGTTCTCTCTGTGAGGTGAGAGCCTCTGGGGCTAACCCGCCACTTTCCCAGTGAAGAGTTCTGACTAAGACTCCTGAGCGAGTCAAACAACGGTTCGTGGTCTTGCCGGAAGCCTGTGGCGGCAGGATGACAGTTGCTGTCAGTTCTCCAAGTAAAACGTCAGCATCAGGGAGTGGGCTGCTGTTGCCCTTCTGCGAGCAGGAGAGACTCGGGCTCGAGTTCCTCGTCCCCAGCTCTAGAGGGCTGGGGCAAGAGCTGCCAGCGAGAGGTATGGCGAGTCCTGCCATACCTCTGCTCCATCTGGTGTCCTTACTGCTGTCAGACCTGCGATTCACTCTCCTCTCCCGCAGGCTTTCCAAGAATTAATCTCCAGTTGTGGTCACTGTTTGTAAGGAAGCTCCCCTGCCTGGGCTGTAACCCCTGCACAGTCAGGGAAGAACATCATGGTCTGACACATGGCACCAGTTCTCTCATCCAAGCGCTCGGCAGCACTGTCTGTCTCGGGGAAGACGGCTGGAAAGCCACAGCAGGGTTGATTTTGTGGTGGCCCCATGTTCAGTGGGGCTGGGTGAAAGGCCTCCTGGCACTATGGGGATTCTCATGGTTTAATTTACAAAGACACTTCTATCGTGGAACATTACAGATGTTTGAACACCACAGCTCTTGTTTGCAAGCTACAGCAAATTGAATGGGGTGGGGGGATAATACTCAGAGTAACTTGCTGAAGTGTTAGAACTCTCAAGCCAACAAGCCCATCTGTATTTGCACCTTGGCCTGCTCTTCCTACTCTCACTTTCAGTTGCCATTACAACCTTGGTGGTGAGGGTGGGTGAAACAGTGCCTCGGTTGTAAACACAGCGGGGCTTGAGAAGAATCAGCCTGCGCCGGGAGTCTGAGGTCGCTGCCTCTGCTGTTTCTGTTGGTCAGGCACGTAGGGCAACCTTGTGTGGGGCAGAAAATTCCTCATTAGCTGTGGAGATGGGGCCATAGGGCAGCTGTGTCCTATTTGGCCACTGAGCAGTGGCTTGGAGGCTAATGCCCAAGAGCTACAACCAGTGGGGCCACTCTTGGCAGTGAGAAACAGCCGTGGCCACTGTTTGCTTTCACCTTTCACCTACGTTTTTCTCTCTGCCTGTGGCCAGAAGGCACTAACTCGGCACAGCCTCTGTATAACTACAAACACCTGCCTGCAGTGACAGTCAGTGTTGCCAGTGAACAACACCCTGTTGTCCAGAACACAACATCAGGAGGCATCAAAGACAGGGCAAGTTGCCCTCAGGTCAGTAAGAGGCTCTGAGAGGACAGAAAGCCAAAGCCATCGAGTGACTCAGCGGTCCGCACTGCCACAGCAGAGACTTGGTGTTGTCTTAGGCTGATCAGCAACAGCTCTGCAGGGCTTGGGGAGTGCTGTGCGTGAAGCTCTCTCCGGTTTGGTTTCAGTTACAGGAAACAATGGGGATCTACAGTGCCCTTGGAATTTGCATCGTGGTCTGGAGCCACTGCAAGTGGAAACTAGCCACTGCCTCGGGACTACTTGGCTCCTATCGTGTGACAGACATTCTGAGCCTCAGGATGTAATAGAAGGGGTTGACACCTGCACAGGAAACCCCACAATGACAATTCAACTGCAGCTCTCCTAACAGGAGCCACCTGCTCGACCCAGGGTCAGCCCACCTATTCTTCCTCTGCTAGTGCTGACTGTGGTGATGACTGGCCAGCAAAGCTCAGGGTGCTAACTGTGACCAGTTTTGAAATCAGACTTGGGTGTTCTCCAGAAGCTGCCCAAAGTATGGGTACAGGGAGGGGGAAGGACATGGAGCTGAGACCTTGCCTTCGCTCTTCTCTGCAGAAATGTGAGGAGAACTGAGGCCGCTCTCCATGTCGATGCGGGTGACTGATGCTGCTGCTGGCTTCTATGGCTGTACTGCAGCTGAACCCAAAGGACTAGACATTTACCTTAAAATACTTGTGGTAGGACAGGAGTGGCAATGTTGAACATCAGGACGCAGAGCAAAGCCTCCAGGCTGTGGGTGCTAGTGCTTCTGAAAAGTCCATAAAGCCTTTTTCATTCAGAGAAAAAGTCTAGCAGGCTTCTGAGGAAGTAACAGCTCCTGCAGCTTAGGGATTGGTGCAATGGTGCCGTCAGGTTAGCTCTGGGTGACACAGGGGGAGCCTGAGACAAGTGCAGCTTCAGAACCACATGGCTTTGTACCCCAGGTAGCGTACAGTGTGTTCCACATTCGGATGGAGTTGACAGGTTTGTAGGGTTATTCCTTCCTGCTGACTGCAGGCTCAGCATGGAGGAGACAATGTCAGACTGCTCAACTACAGCTGACTCTGTGTTAACAATCAGGCTATGGAGCAGCCCCCCAGTTCTTCAGGACTTGTGCAGCAGCTGCTGCCCCACTCCATTAGCTGCAGCTGATGCCCTGGGAGGAGACCTGCTCTTCCCAGGAATTCAGGGTGGTCAGCAGCTGCTCACACACATCAGAGGACTCAGAACATTTCTGTCCCTGACTGGGGGATTGTGGAGAGCAACTGGGAGAAGGAGCTCTTCAGACTGCACTTGCGAGTAAAGGATTGTTCAGATTTGGGTGAATCTGCAGTTGAAGTTTGTTTCGGGTGCTCTGCACCTGCTTTTGAGAAGGGCCAAGCAAAGCACACAAGCCTGTGGATCCCCATCTGGCTGTGCTGTTACTGAGTTAGCTGGACTGTGAATCCCAGCGATGCTGTCGAGAAAACTGCCCCGCTCTGAACTGTCGCGGGGTCAGTGCTGGGGAGAGGACTGAGGTTAACCCCACAGCCTGGTGCTGCAGGGCTTGTCACAGGGGAACGAAGCAGAATCAAACATGAAGAGCAGAAACTATCACCCTTTCTCATCAAATGCATCTAACAGAGTCATTTGTTTGTTTTCACAGACTTCCTTGTATCATCACTACTCAACAGACAGAGGCCTGGACAGGCCCCCCAGGTAAGGGATCTAGCACCTGACCTCAGAGGAACCTGGATTATGCAGCCTTGGGGGTTTCTCTGGAGCCTGAAACCAGGAGGTGTTGCAGGGTCAGATTTTAGCGTTCGCCTTGTATGCTCATGACCAGAGAGAGATGCGTAGAGAGGATGCTCATCTTTTGAAGGTGAAGTGCAAGTAACAATTTGGGCTTTCACAGGGACTTGCTGTTTCTATTCAAAACCAGCCCCGAGCTGCAGCCCCTCCAGCTTTGTCTCTCCAAGCCTGCCACCTGACCAGTTCTGTCTCTTCTCCGTATCTTTGTGCTGAGCTTCTGGCACCAAAAAGGGGTCTCAATGACTTGACGCATTTCATTTGCAGCCTTCCCTATGGAAATGCCACAGGGATGCAGTCAGAGGTAGGGTACAAACCTTCCAAACAGTCGAGTGAAGAAGGAATTCTGCTTTGCCCTGGGAACCGACTGTAGGATGCCCAAGACCAGCACCTCTGCACTTCACGGGGTTTTGACAGATTGGTTCCGTCGTTGTTTAATCTGTGACACGGTATCATAATGACAGCAACCACCTCGCTGGTTCTGTAAACATTTGGGATGCTGATGTCGAGACCGGGCTGCTGCTAACACTGCCTCTCTCTGTAGTGCCGCAAGTACCGCGAGTGACTACAGAAAAAGGAGGAAGTCGGAACCCACTGTAAGTCACCAGAGAGCGCCCGGTGATCAGAATGCCAACCGGCCCAGCCTGGGCCGTGCAGATATGCAAGGCTCATACTCCACCCTTAGAAAGCCTTTAACAAGCTCCTCTCCTTCTTCTCCATCACGAGCAAAAGGTAAGAGGAGATTGCATTTGTTAGCGGAAAACTCCTGCCCACGTGTTGGACCCGACCTTGCTGTCACTGCAGCTGTGGGCCGCTGCTCGGGGCACTCCACTGGGAGAGTCACTGTGTGAAATGAGGTTGCCGAATCAACTGCTTCTTTGTGCTTTGGGGGGCCCTTGGCAAGACAAAAGGTCTGCAGTAGAACATGCGGTGGCAGCGGCATACAGAGATGTTTGGTTGCCCAGTGTGTCTCCTGTTCAGACTGGACTCCATCTAAGGGCTGTCATGGTGCATGTACACTAGTCCGCCAGTAGCAATTTTAGGGACCCTATAAACTTCTCGAGAAGTGAAGAATCATAGAATCATTAGGGATTGGAAGGGACCCTGAAAGATCATCTAGTCCAATCCCCCTGCCAGAGCAGGATCACTTCTGGAGAAGTTATGGAATCAGAATCACTCAGGGTTGGAAGGGACCACCATCCAGTTCCAACCCCCCACCAGGCTGGGACACCCCACCCTAGACCAGGCTGACCAGAGCCACATCCAGCCTGGCCTTAAACAACTCCAGGGATGGGGCCCCAATCACCTCCCTGGGCAACCCATTCCAGGCTCTCACCACTCTCACGGTGAAGAACTTCCTCCTCACATCCACTCTAAATCTATCCATCTCCAGCTTTGCTCCATTGCCCCTAGTCCTGTCACTACCCGCCATCCTAAGTAGTCCCTCCCCAGCCATTTTGTAGGCCCCTCTCAGATACTGGAAGACCACAATAAGGTCACCTTGGAGCCTCCTCTTCTCCAGACTGAACAGCCCCAATTCCCTCAGGCTATCCTCATAGGAGAGGTGCTCCAGCCCTCTGATCATCCTCGTGGCCTTCTTCTGCATACGCTCCAGTACATCCACATCCTTCTTGTAATAAGAGCTCCAGAACTGGACGCAGGGCTCCAGGTGGGGTCTCACCAGAGCAGAGCAGAGCGGGAGAATCACCCCCCTCGACCTGCTGGCCGCACTTCTCTTGATGCAGCCCAGGATCTGGTTTGCCAGAGGGCCACAAGTGCACACTGCTGGCTCATGTTGAGCCTTTCGTCCACAAGCACCCTCAAGTCCCTCTCCCCAGGGCTACTCTGCAGCCAGTCACTGCCCAGCCTGTATTTATTCTTAGGATTGCCTCGACCCAGATGCAGGACCTTGCACTTGGTCTTGTTGAACCCCATCAGGTTGGCTTGTGCCCACTTCTCCAGCCTGTCCNAGGTCCAGGTAAACAACATCAGTCGCCTGCCTCTCATCCATTAATGTTGTGACCTGTTCATAGAAGGCCACCAGATTCGTCAGGCAGGACTTGCCCTTGGTGAAGCCATGCTCATTGTGCCCAATCACCTCTTCGCAATTTGCCTGTCTCAGCAGTGCCTTCAGGAGGATCT
>VXBP01003009.1:0-17908 GCA_013400115.1 Rhinopomastus cyanomelas | reverse complement strand
AGAGGAGACTGAGGGGTGACCTCATTAATGTCTACAAATATTTGAGGGGTGGGTGTCAGGACGATGGCACTGGGCTGTTCTCGGTGTCATGTAGTGATAGGACAAGGGACAATGGTTGTAAGCTGGAACATAGGAGGTTCCACATCAACCTGAGAAGGAACTTCTTCCCAGTGAGGGTGACAGAGCACTGGAACAGGCTGCCCAGGGGGGTTGTAGAGTCTCCTTCTCTGGAGATGTTCAAGACCCGACTGGACGGGTTCCTGTGTGACTTGGTTTAGGTGATCCTGCTGTTGCAGGCGGATTGGACTAGATGATCCCTTCCGATCAGTTATGATTCTATGATTCTGAGATTCTATGATTCTGAGATTCTATGATTCTGTGATTCTATGATTCTATGATGGGGTGCAGGAGTGGTTTCCCCTTCCCCAAACTACAGTGGTGGTAATCTGTCAGCACATGATTGCCGTGGATGATCTGGGAGGTGGCAGCTGTTTGGTGGGAAGTAGCACGTGCTTGTGGCATACAATAGTTTAGGGGTTTCGGGTGGTGGCATGTTGAAAATGCCTCTGCTCATTTCAGGGAGGTGGAACTAGATGACCTTTAGAGGTCCCTTCCAACTCAACTAATTCTGTGCAGCAATGTTCCTTTTTTTTGCCTGTGTCATCCTCATGCTTGGTCCTGCTGTCACAGTTGTTTCAGAGAAGTTGTTCTTGCGTGGGAGGTAGCAGAAGCTTTTTGTGGGATACGTATTTCATGTGTCTGCAATGATATTATACTGTTAATGCCAATATTGTCCACTTCCTCTGCTGTTTCTGCTGTCCCCAGTGACAGGCTTTGAACAACACTTAGTGGCTGCCTGCTGGTGCAAGTGCTGTCTGTGCTAGGTGGGACCTGCCTTCTCCCAGCTGAGATCACAGAGGGCAGTGGGGACAGATATGCCAGAGCTCTGATTTCTCACCTTGCTGCTGTGCACAGCCTCTCAACGGGGAGGTTCCAAAAGCATGTGGATATGCAACTTCCCTTTCTCTAAGCAAACCATGCTGCCATGGTGCTAGGAGGCTCTTCACGCTGACTGGCCTGGATTTGTTTAGGGGTGAAAAGTGTAAAATCTCATACAAACCTCACCTTGAGAACTGTGTGCAGTTGTGGGTCCCTCACTTCAAGAGATTGAGGTGCTGGAGCAGGTCCAGAGGAGCAACACGGCTGGTGAAGGGACTGGAAAGGAAGTCTTAAGAGGAGAGGCTGAGGGAGCTGGTGCTTAGCCTGAAGAAGATGAGACTCTGGGAGTTCCTGATCACTCTCTGTACCTCTATAACTACCTGAAGGGAAGCTGTAGTCAGCTGTGGGTCGGGCTCCTCTCCCAGACAACTAGTGCTGGGACAAGAGGAGGATAAGAAGGTAGGGCCTGAAGCTGTGCCAGGGAAAGGTTAGGTTGGATGTTAGGATATTTCCACTTGCTCTTGGAAAGGGTGGTTAGAAATTGGAACAGACAGCCCAGGAAGGTGGTGGAGACCTTACGCGTAGAGGTGTTCAGGGACAGACTGCATGTAGCACTTAGTGCTACGGTCTAGGTTGTGGTGATGTTGGGCTTGATGATCATAGAGGTCTTTTCCAGCCTCAATGATTCTGTGATTCCAGATCAGGTGTTGGGGTAAGGACCTCTGACGACAGGAGTTATCTTCTGCCATAACAGAGAGAGCTGGTTCACGTGCCTTGCTGGGTGATTTATCCCAGGGTTAGACAGGTGTCTTGATTTGCAACATATTCTGGTTGCAAGTGTCTACGTCAAGAAAAAGCCCGAGGCCTATTCCTGGCACGAAAGCAGCTTGTTTGTGTGTCGCAGGCAGCTGGAGATGTGGTATCTAATGCAGGCTGGAATCCCTGCAGTTTCTTTTTTGCTTTTGTTGCGTTCTTTACGCTAATGGGCCGAGAGAGTTAAACAGAATTGATACATGATGCAACCTAAGTTTTTTTGAAGTCCCTCTGTTACGCGTGTGCCGTGCTAATCCCAATTGCTGAATTTCATTCCTGTTTCCAGAGCAACAAAAGCTTGTTCTGAAACCCAGAAGAAAGATCTCCAGCTACATCAGCCACAGCCACCCATGTCACCTGCACATTCTGGCCCAAAGTCAACTAAAGTGGCCCAAAGAAGAGGCTTAAGCGAGAGCAATGAGTTGCCTGCCATGGATGATGCTGCCAGGAGCCAGAATCACCACAGGGATCCTTTGCTTTCCAAGCACAGGAAAGTGGAGAGAAATGACACTGAACCTCCAACGGCCAGCCAGGTAGGTATCGGTTGTAACTGGCAGGATGTGTCCAGGGACCTATGGGTGCTGTGTGATTCTCTTTAAAAACGTGCTCAGAGGAGATGACAAAGAAAGGAAGACAAACCAGCCACCAGAGAAAGCCGTGAGGAGGAGTGGCCGGGTGTAAGCCAGGAGAATCGTGTCTATGGAGTTAACTGTTTCTGAGCGCAGGCAGCTGCAAGAACCACGCTGGTGTGAAACCAAGTGTGTTTGCAGAAAGGAAGAGTAGGTTGCTTAGAAATAAACACAAGCAACCCATGGTCTGGAGAGCAACCTGGGTAGAAGAGTTTTCAGGTAGAAGGGTTTTCAACTTGATGACAAACTAGTTACAAATCCTTGCAGCTACATCTTTGCGTTTTGGGGTATAAAATGCAATTATAATGGTCTTTACTGGACTCATAGAATCATTAGGGGATTGGAAGGGACCTCAAAAGATCATCCAGTCCAATCCCCGTGCCACAGCGGGATCACCCAGACCAAGTCATACAGTCAGTCTGGGTTAGAAGCTGCTGTGTGGTCTAGGCTGTTCGGATGTGCGTGTGTGTGTTAAGGCAGATCCTTTGTGCTGTATTCACTGGCTTCTAGCTACTTGCTTGTTCTGGGGAATGTAGTTAGTGATGGAGAATCGCCAATGGCTTTGTGGTTAAGCTAGAAATCAGTGCAAATGGGTTTTCCTCATTCCTGCCTTGGCTAGTGTAAGTGAAATCTCTGCTGCTTGCCACCTTCCTGCTGTCCCAGCTGTTGTGCAGGGGAACCTGCAGCTTGATTTCTCCATGCTTGAGAAGTCTTACTGCAGGTGGGTAAGAAGCCAAGTTTTCATTTCCATTATGGACGACGGTAGGAAGAGGGGAAGAGCATGGAGAATAGACTGCGCCTGGGAGAAATACTTTCTTCTGTTGCCTTTCAGGAAAGCTTTGGAAGTGATTGAGCTGTATATGTCTGACCAGCTTAGTCTTTGCTCTGCGGTTTTTTTTTCAGGGATCTGCAGGGGATGTCACAAACCCTTTTCCAGTGCCTTCTATGCCAAATGGTACCTCCAAGCCAAGAAGACCTCAACTTAAGTTGGAAAAGTAAGTTATACTTTCATACCTGCTGTGTACTTTCTGGAGACAGCAGGCAAGGCTGGCAATGCAGCCATCCTGGCTTCTTTTTCTTCATGAGTACTGCTTCTGGGAGGACAGAGTTGGAAAGATGTCCGAGCCCTGCCCTGTACTGTTTTCTCATGTCTGGCACTTGAAGAAAAAAAAGCTAGTGTCTCACAGCAACAGTTCTTAGTTTGAGAGGAGGTAGTCTAGAAGTTAGGTTCCCTTTAGCTCTGAGGTGTCTCTTCTACCTGACTGCAACTGATGGGTTTTAATTGTCTGATTCTTGACAAGCAGCAAACTCCTCTGTGACAAGCTGCTGGGCAGGCCACTGACGACTTCTGCAAGGGTATGACTCTTCAGTTGCTCTTTTGATTAGTGCCCAGGTGACTGTGTGCTGTTTTCACAAGCAACAGGTTATACCAGTGCACAGAAGTGTGTGTGCTCCTACTTTACCACTGTGAACGTGCTGAGTGACACCAAGAGCTGCAGAAGCCTTGGCGTAAGCAGCTAATTTGAACACAGGCTCTTTTGCTCCAAGTTCAGGATACTGCAAAGTTTGTGGTGTGTTTCAGTCAAAGTGGGTTCATGGTGTTGTGCAAGGAACAATAGGAGAGCAGAGACGTCTGCCACCGTTCCAGGGGAATGAAGTAGTAAACTGTGCATTGGTAGCAGCCTTACCTCCACAGAGTTATTGACTTCAAGATGTGAGTTTTCAGTGTTGCTCTATCATGAGTGCGGACACAGTTGTTTAGTGACTGTCATACAGTAATGTGTGTTTGATGTGGCTGTAACAGGCCTTACGGAGGCTGTGAGTTTGGGGCTTATAGCATCCTCTAGATATGAAGGTAAAATTGACAATTATCTTACCTTTTTGTTATGTTTTCTGTTCTTCCTGCCTCTGTCCCCGACTCAGACAGCAGCCAGTAGAGTACTACATAGAAGAAGCCAAGAGGCTGAAGCACAAAGCTGATGCGATGGTAAGTCTTGGCCACGTACTCAAAACGCGTAACTAGATCCTGCGTTCAGTCGCGATACGCGCATGCGTGTGAGTCAGATTTGCTGGCTAAGGTTACTCCCCTGCTCCCTATCTGGAGTGAGCTCAAGTGATAAGAGTCCATTAATTCTCACCCAGAGACCTGATTTCAATCTTTCTCTGTCTTCTGGCTAACTATGGAGAAAAATAATTCAGACACACTTGAGAAGTACTTTTTGTCTTAAGCTAAAAATGACAGTGTTCTTCCTGTTAGACCAGCAAGACGGGAAAGGCCGTTCAGTACCTAGATGCTGCTCTTTCTTTCATTGAATATGGGATTGCCTTGGAATCGGATGCACCAGCACCAAAATCAGCTTACAGCATACTGAGTGACACCATAGAACTCATCAAGTAAGCAGTGTTCACAGAGTGGTGGGTAGATGGCATGTTTGGGGGGAAGGGTTGGTTGCATTGCTTGCTTGCAACTGTGGCAACTCTGGATTCCCACCAAGGAGCAGACTCGAGGTTGCTGTACAAGCACAAGACAGTCAGGAGGCACCAGAGAATAGAATCATTATGGATCAGAAGGGATCTCGAAAGATCATCTAGTCCAATCCCTCTGCCACAGCAGATTCACCTAGACCAAGTCACACAGGAACACAGAATAAACCCTTCAAAATGTTTCAGCATTGCTTATCAGAAGTAGTAAGCATCATGTCATCCTCAGCATCTGAGCCTTGTCGCTGACATACATGACACTGATAACGAGAGTCAGGTTGCCTTTGTGTGTGAGCTCAGCAATATTTCAGTTTAAGAAGGCAAAGAACAGCTCTGATTTATTTCTTTTTCCTAAAAGAGACATTTCCACTAAGATGTCAGTCTTGTCCAGCAACACTGGAATTAATGTTTTGCCCTCAGCAGCAAGGGCATCTCTTGTAGGTAGCCCATGAGGGAGCAGCCACCTAGGGTTACTGCTTCTTAATCAGTGTAAGAGGAGGAACAGAAGGGGCCGTATCTGTTCCTGCTACGTGGAAAACGAGGCCTTTGAAAAAACAGTTTTTGTTTAAAACTACACAGAGCACTCGGTGTCAGGACTAAGGGCTGGCTTCCTGACTGTGGGCCAGTGATAGAGATAACAGCATGCAGTGGTTTTTCACAAAGTTTCATAAACAGTCGGACTTCAGAGCACTGATGTCTGACAAGATTGCGTGTTCTCTTTTCTTAGATTCATCATGACGCTGAAGTCCTTTGTTGACTCCTCAGCATCTCCACATGAACAAATCTTGGCTGTGCTATGGTAAATTTTTCTGTTATATAATTTTTGAATATGATACATTTTTTATGATATAATACTGTATAACTTTCTTCATATTACATTTTTAGACTTGATGAAGACTCTCTAGTTTCAGGGGCAAAGGAGACAGTTAAATGGGAACCAGAGTTTTGCAAGGGAAAAAACCAAACAGTACAAAACCCAGGATGAGCTGGAATGTCTATCAGGAGAGCCAGAGTATCACAAGGGATGACAGGTAGAAGACCCAGGCTCTAAAATTTGCTGTGCTGGTAACTGGAGAAGCACAAAAGGCCTTTCCCCCAAGATGAGAGAGTGCCATTTGGCTGCCCATCTTTGAGCCTTGTAACTGCAGCTATAGCTGGACATACCTGAGGCACCTCTGGGTGGGGGCTTGCTCGGCCTGTTTCTGTAAGGCCAGGCCTGGCCCTTTCTTGTTTGGTTTGTTTTTTTGTAGAGAGCCTTCAGATGAGAAGGAGAAATTTGAGCTTTCTTGGGTTCCACAGTACAGCTAATACGTGCCTGCCTCTATCCCACAAGGCTGATGTCTGCTGAGCAGGCCGCAGCAAGCTTTCCCACTAATGCTCGAGTGTATTTCTGTTCACAGCATGCGCTGCCAGTCCATCCTGCACATGGCAATGTTTCGTTACAAAAAAGACACTGCAATAAAGTATTCCAGGATCCTGAATGACCACTTCAAGGTAGGGCAGGGCACGTGCATTACTGAGCTGCCAGCTGGATGCCTCTAGTAGTTGCTGATGTCAGCTGAACAGCCCAAACCTAACAAGAGTTCTCTTCCTTGCTGCAGAGTTCTTCCAGAGTAACACAAGCACCTTCACCGCATCTTGCGAGGTAAGTTTTAAAAACACACGGGCTGTAATCTGCCTGGAAGGCTGTGAAGGAAAACGGTACCCTCGGTACTCGAATCACAAGTGACGCTGGAAGGTGCCTCACCGCTCACCCTGTCTTGCTACTTGAAGCCCTGTTAGGGAGCACGAGGTTGCTTCTGCTCTTTTTCCTGTCTTATCTTGCTGGAGAACAGAGCAGCTCTGCACCAGAGAGCAAGGACTGTATTGTCACTCCGGTGCTTTGCAAGGCCGTGTCTTCGTCCTGTGGTGGCGTAACCTTGAGGTGATACTTCAATGTTTTTCTTCCTAGCTGAGTGGTCCTGGAAGAAAAAGAAATGGATAGTCTGGTTTCTGAGTTACTGATTTTGTTGTCCTTTCCATGTATCTGCAGCAGTGTTGCTGTACAGGTGGCAGCAGAAGTAAGAAGAAAGCTGTCACGTGAGTGGCTCATGCAGTGCCCAGCAGACCGAGCCCGTGTTTTGATGGCGATGAGTGAGAAAGAGTTAGTTGTGTGTGTAGTGGTAGCTGTCTGTGGCAGATAGCTACCTCTGTCTAATTATAAACTCTGCGGCTGAGAGAAGGTTGTCTGGTCTTTCATAGAGATGTTGAAATTCCAGGGTTTTTTGTACCACCTTCTACAGCAGTAACTGGTCTCCCAAGAGCAATGCTGGAAGCCCTCTCATGCCAGTGACTACAGTTAGGGTGGCTGAAGTGATGGGGGTGAAGCAATGTGAGGAAGGCAGGTTGTGGCTGAAAGGCAGGCAGCTGGCGGTCTTCAACTTCCCTGTGCCTATAAATCAGCCTGTGTGGGTAGACCTGGCTGTCGGAAAGCTCCAGCCTTTTTCCACATGTGGGGAGCTTCTCTGTGTCTGTGTTGGGTGTGATTAGGAAGAGATAGTTGGATAGTGTGAAAGCATCCACAGGCAGGTGTAGATTTTGGAAGGTGGATGGGTGTCCCTTTCTGATGGCTGGTCCCCCCCTTTTCTTTTGTCAGGAGGCCTTAAAGTCACCAACCTCCACGTGGTGCTTGAGGGACAATTCCTTGTTACATAGCTAAATACCTCTCAGTTTTCAACACTCCCTACTGTTGGCTTGGATTACAGCAGACAGCTCTGGCATAAGGGTCTTGCTGCAAGACTTGTAACTCTGAAGTTAAATGTTTGTCCTGTTGTTTCTTTCTCCTGCAGAAGCACAGGCACACCTTCTCCACTTTCTCCAACACCTTCTCCTGCTGGTTCCGTCAGCTCTCAGACAGGATCCAGTGCTAGTAACTGCATTGGCTCTTCAATCACTGTCCCCTGTAGTATCCCAAAGATCACCGCTTCCTATGTGAACATCACCGCCCATACCCTCTGTGCGTATGATATTTGGGAACAGGCTGATGCATTGGCCGGGAAGAATCAGGGTAAGTGCCCTCTAGCTTTTATGTGCAACTTGCTGTGGTTGGGCATTGTGTGTAGTTACTCCAACTCTAGCACTCGGTGCAGTAGTGAGCACGGTAGCTAAACATCAAAGCGCTGTTTAGTGAGCTACTGCGGGTGAAGGGATGTGTTGTCATGATCTGTTGTCGGGCTTGAAAAAGCAAGTGAGCACAATGTGCCCGGCTGCACTGTTGGAAGGCTAGAAAAATTTGCTAAGGAGGCAGTGGCTGAAATCTCAAAGGGCTTTGCAAGTCACCTTTGACTTGCAAAGTCAAAGTAGCTCCAGCAAACTGTTACATAGAAGGAGCAGTGGATGCTGCTGGTAAACCAAAAGAATGAGTCGTGGAGGAAAACCTGTGAGAGCAGCCTGAGCACAATCTTGCCTGAATCAAGACTAAATCCAAAACTTGCTCTGTATTGCTGTTTTAATTAAGGGAATGATGACTTAGGGTAGTAAATACTCCCAAGTGAGTGGGTCTCTGCAGGAGAACAGTAAATACTCACGTAGGCTGGGCAGTTGTCACTGTTCAGAACAGTGGAGTGGAGTTTCAGAACTGGAACTTGATATTCAGTGTAAGAACAGATGCTAAAAGGTAGCTAGAGGGAGCACATAAAGCTAAAACCAGCTGTGTCCTTGATTCTTTTAAGCAATCAATAACATCTAAGAAGAAAACAGAGCAGCTATCAGGCTCCGTTAAGTAGGGAGGTCATAGGTTAGTAGAAAGCAGTTGGTCATAACTGATACCCAAGTCGCTTCTGCAGAGCTGAAGTGTTTTCTTGTGAGTCCACAATTAGGTGCTTCCAGCACAGAACCGGCTCCTTGCTGTACTACGGGTCAAGAGGCTGTTAACAGCTTGTCTTCCAGCCTCTGGCCTTCCACTGCAAGAACAAGCTGAGGTTGCCTGCGTTCGTGTGAAGCTGCTCACCTTCCACGTGGTGCTGTGATTTCAGCTCCCTTGACCTCCTGTTTGCTCAGGCAGGGGGTTGGAACTCCTTGTCTCTGCTTACAGCAATCTGGTTCCCCATGGAGAAAGTGGGTGCCCACTTTTGTAAACAAAAGCAGGAAAATCAGGGGAAATAGGTACTCTGCTTAGAATGAAAAGCCTTAGAATGAACACATTCTGCTCTGTGCTTCTGGAAAAGCTCCTTGCATAGCCCAGCAGAAATGTCTGTTCTCCAGGTTCAGTCTTTGTGTGTGAAAAGGCAACCATCTGAATGGCCTGGCAACCTCCTTTCAGGCTTTCATCTCAGGGACTGAGATGAGCCCGTGCCACTGCAAGGCCAGGTCATAAAGGAGTGTCTTGGAAAGGTGACTGGAAAAGAAACAGGTGTGATAATGTTCCATAACTTACTGTCACCTGCGCAGCTAACTGCCAGCACTGAGCACCTCCTGGCAGGTTCAGATATGCTGCTGCTGCTGCTCCGGCCTGTGTAGCAGGAGGAGTGCAGTGCCTGAAGGTGGTGGCAGGATTGGAGGACTCTTAACTGGGTATAAGTGACCAAGACCAGAGCCGGACAGTCTGGTGAGCTACATGGATTTCAAACCGCATTCAGTTAAGAAGCTGCGGTGTCTCCCAGTGACACACAGCTGTGTGCACTTCCTTCCAGGTATTGCTGAGAAAGACACCTGGGCTTGGGCTGTTTAAAACCTGGGAGAAGGACATGGCGGGCGGCTAGAGTGTGAACCCTCAAACCTTTGCCCGCCCCTACAGAGTCTTGATGTCTTGTAAAGCCAGTGGTTGGGAAGGTGATTCAGTGTCAGAGTGCGTGAGCTGTCCTCTCACATGCGCTGCTTCATGTGCTTGTCGTGCTTCCCAGCCTTCTAGCAGCGCTGTGCTGTCTGCATGAGCAGGGTCTTTTGGGACCTGCTAACCCACAGCGTGCTCCTGTTGTCACTGCTCACTGCTGCCTCGTGCCTTGGATGTACCTGTTGTGTGAAACCAACCAAACGTTTTCCTCTTCTCTCTAGCGTTTTTTGCTGAGCTCAGCACAGCGACCTGCACTCTGGCACTCCACAGCAGCATGACCCAACTGGTACACTACGTTAGAAAGGGTTTACAGCGGCTGAGACTGGAAACAAATACGCCTTAACTGGTGCTCGAGGGGGTTAAGTACCTTGAACTTTTTTGCACTTTTGAAGCCTCGGAAGCAGTCTGACTTGTGAAATTGCTTGACACAAAGCACCTGCAAGGCAAAAGAGGTGAAGCTGGAAGGGATCTGGTTACACTGGAAAAACTTTGAACTGCACTTTTAGGGTAGCACTTTGCTGCCTTGAAAGAGAAGAGATGGAGATCAGCCTCAGCATTGATGGCACCTTCCTTTAAAATGCTAATTGAAGTGCAATGACTTGTCTGAATGGCTCAATGTATGGATGGTCTATGAACATTTCTATTACAAATAACCAGCCGGAGACAATAAGCACACCTGAAGAAATGCCCACACGAAGGAAACCTTCCTCCAGATTGTTTGATGCAGCATCCCACATTCTGCACCAGTTGTGTGCCCAGATGCAGTCAGAGAAGTGGATTTTTCTGCAAGCGTGGGTGCAATCTTTGGTGTCTTTGTTCCTCAGCTGGCAAGTGGCATTGTGTGACAAGACCAAAAGCAATGTGGTCGACCCTGCCTGCCTGCCCACCTTACCCTCTTGCAACTGTCAGGATAGCCAACTGCTATCCTGGGAACTGGGGGAAGCTGCTACCATTAGCGCTCCCAGTTCACTTTTTAAGTCATCGCTGCTCTGGTGGTCCTCCTTGCCACATGCCCTTAGCACTCAAACTCTTGTTTCCTGGAGTTTTGCTCTCTATAAGCTTGTAATCTAAAAACACAGTTTGGGTGGCTGGAAACAGCTCTGTCCCTCTTCTGCGATGGAGGGAGATCTCTCTCACTAACGAATCCTTGTCCAGTTGTGGGTGGGGGTGGTACTTGAGTAACTAATTGCTTGGACATCAGTTTTGAGTCTGAGTGCTTGCATGGAGATAAATCGCTTCAGTTTAAGGAGGGTCTAAGTGGCTGAATGTGAAACAGGAGACAAATTTTGCATTGGAATACTTGCCTGTAATTGCTGCTTGTCCCAGAGTACCTTAAGAGCAGGATTTGGTACCAAAGTAAGGCCCCCTTCATGTGGGGGGGTACCTCATGCGCCCTTTCTCAACCAAACTACACAGTGGGTGCAGTGACTGAGAAATCTGTCAGAGCAGCATGGAAGGGAATAAGGAGCTGTTTGCAAGCATTTTTTCTTTCTCAGGAGCTGCATTTTTCAAACAGCCATTTTGCAGGTGTCAGTACCAGTGAAAGCGGCTCCCACAGTATTCAGTGAGGTAACACCTTTCTCTAGCCAAAGATTTCCTGCTGTGTGGCAGCAGCATCCTGCTGTCATCAAATCTAATAGTGTGCCTTAGCCCTATGGTCCCCTCTCACATCCCTCACTTTCTTTGACAGACCTGTGGGACTATACAGGAAAGACTTTTCTTTTTCACATCATTTCAGGGTAGAAGCACAAGTCTGCACTTGTGCAGCAGATGCGCCCGTTGTAAAACGCCTGTTAATGGTTGTTAGGCTCACAAATGGGCAGTAAGCAAAGATTAGCAAAGGCCTGTGTTTCCTGAAGGGCTGTCTATAAAATGGCCTCTGCTGCGGGGAAGCCTCCGATACGAGTAGCCATGCCTCTGATAGGAGCTTGCAGGAGCAGGCTCTACCTTCTACCTAGTCTGGAGCACCAGGGAGCCTTCCTTTCGCCTCCCCTAGCAGTGCAAGACCACCAGGATCCTGGCTAGGTCTTCCTGCACCTTCAAGGGACTGTCCTTTGATGTTCACTTTATTAAAAGCCCTAGTGCATTTCAGGGATAAGCTGTGCTAAACAGTGGAAAGTCCATGTCTCTCTGTCTCGCCGTTTCACATGTCAAACTTCACCTGCACTCCTCCTCATCCCAGAGGAGCAACGGCCCTGAGTAAGCCTAGGAACAGTCTGTGTTCACTGCTTTGTTCTCAGGAAGTGTGGAGACGGCCAGCCAGCCTGAAGGCTTGACATGTACTTTAAAGCTCTGTTCCAGACTAGTGTGTTGATGCCGCCTTCTGACTTTGTCTTCAAACAAGGCTACTTTTAGGATCACCAGCTGATGAGAAGGAAAGGAGGAAGCTAGGAAGAGAATTTAACCTGAAAACTGCTGTGGAAGTCTGCAGGAGCTGTAGCAGAGTGTTAGGTGTAAGTGTAAGGTGAAACAGGGACGTGGGTCTTTCGCTTCATGTACACCCTTCTCCGTCCCTGCTGCCAGGCTAGGTTGTCCACAGATTGTCCAGCCGGGGGGACCGTCTGCCGCAAGGTAGTGCATACGCCTGGCCCTGTGCTGCATCCAGCTTGGTGCAGCCCATGGATGCAGGTCTGCTCCTTGCCTGCCCTTTGCTGCCCAGAGGGTGACAATCTGTTGCCCTGCTCCGTTGGTCGAGCAGGGTCAAAAGAAAAGACCTAGCTGAAGGCTCAGGAGGTGCTGCTATTTGCTGCTTTACAGCTGGGAAAAGACAGCATGTGCTCTGCTACCACGGCAGGGTGAGACAGTCATGCAAGGTCTCCTCCTGCTTCCAGGGCCCACTGTCCTGGGCTTTGAAGGAAAAGAGGTGCTGGGCAGCTTGTCAGAGGTATATGGGGAGCTGTTTGAGGACTCTTTATTCAAAAATGATCTGTGAAAACCTCAGTACTAAGCTACATAGCCAGAAGCTATGCTTTGTTTCAGGTCATGGAGAGGACTGTTTAAATATAGGTAGTTTTTAAAAGCCATCATATTTCAACCTTGAGCCAGGTCAGAGACTTGTGAACATCTAGGAAAGCTGCTCATTGGGCCTGCTCAGGCCTTTAAAACAAAATAATAAATAAAAATGAAAACCAAAACAATAAGGGTGGAGGAAATAGCATTAGGAAAGAAAAACAGAAAATGAAAAGCAGAGGTGATTGCTGAATCCCTGGAGGAGAGGAGGCAGCTATGGTGGCAAAGCAGCGTCATTTCCATGCAATATTTATTTAGAGAAAAGAAAGACATGTATTGAAATTGTCAAAGGTTCTATTTTTAAGTTGCTGTTTGTTTAATAGTTGAAAACCCTATTTACATGGAGATAGTGATCTCTTTTGTAACTGAAAGTCCAAGTCTGACTGCAGTGTCCCTGGTTTTGGTTTTGTCCATTCCCCTCCCTCTTGGTTCTCATTACAGATCTGTACATCTTAAACTTATTTTGGGGATGTATGGCCCTCCTGTAAATAACCCCGTGTGTGATGGAGGTTCCAAGATGGGTGATTCATTCATATGGGGAAATAAACAAATTGAATAGTGTGTTTGTTGTGAGTCGTTGGAAGAGTCCTTGCATTTTCAGCTTCTGGTGGGATTTTTAGCTACAGACTAGGCAGGAGGAGCTTGGTGGCCTGTTGTTTGCTCAGATGAGGTGGGACTGGAACTCAGTGCACTGCCTGGCATGAAACCAGGTTGGTTGCAGGCTGGGCATGAAATGCGTGAAGGGGTAGCAAGGAGTCTGGGAAGACAGCTTGTGGCCACGTGGTTGTGGGTTAAGCGTCTATGAAGTTCTGGTTTCAGTGGGCTGTGGGGGTAGCTGGAATGGAGCTTCTTTTTCTGACAGTCAGCCATGTCCTCTGTCCAGCCATTGCTTTCTTGCTTTAATGCAGAAACACTTTGTCCTCAGTTGCCTCATAGCTCTGGCAGTCCAAGTTAAGCCTAGAATCACATGCATATTCCTGTGTGGCACTCAGCCGCTGTCTCCTCAAAGAGCACCAGCAAGGAGGATTTGTTTTGGAGGTGGTGGATGGAAGGGGAGGGAGGACAGAGGAAAGAGGTGTGACACACCAGCAGTGAGATGACCCAGGGATGGGGAAGAGGGAGCAGGTATCTGCCACCCTAGTCAGCTTTCTGCCTGGGGCAGTGACCCCTCCAGGCTAAAATGGCCAAAATACTTTGAGATCGTTTTCCAGGGATGTTTTGTGTTGCTCTTTCTTTATTTATTGAGCCTTTACTGACCAAACCTACATTTCCAACCGCATTTCATTTGCTTGGAGAGTAGTTGTACATCATAGAGGAAGCTCATTTTTTCTCGTTGGCTTGGTTTGACCTTTCCAAAGACAGGTGCTAGTTTTGGTAAAGCAGCTGCTTTCAAGTCGGTGGCTGTTGCTCAGCCCTGTGCTCCTCTCCAAGCACTGAAATAGCCTGTCCGTAGCCTGAGCTTCCTTTATAGGAACTGCGCTTCTAGTGGGTAGTCGCTTCTAGTGGGTGCTACCCAATTGCGCTAATTGGGTAGTAGCCCCTGTCACCACCCAAAGCCAAGTGCTCCTGGGCCTTTCCATCAGCATTTCTGACTGTTTCTGTAAACTCCATGTTCCTGAAAGCAGGAACTGTGTGTGTTGTGGTAGCAGCATGCAAGCGCTGTGTTTTGTCAAGGTGTGGGGCTCCTGGAACTCCCCACCGGGTTTTTCCCCTCGTCTGCGCAGTGGTGCTAGGGTTAAGGTTCTCTGTGGGTCCACCATTTCATCCTGCAGCAGTATGCCAGTGGCCACTTCTGCTGAGCCAGCAAAACTGCATCCTAGCTCATAGGTTTTTCTGGCTCTCCTGGAAGAATGGTGTCAGCCTCTGTGTGGTGTGCGGTAGCCAAACTGTTTTTCTGGAAGTTGCTCCAACCTGTGCAACTCTTTGCCTGCTCATGTAGGCGGTGCAGCAGGCTCTGAACTTGTCCATGAGTAGTTCCCCTCACGGCTCAAAGAAGAGCCACTTAAGGTGTGGGGTCAGATTTTGCTTTGTCTTGTCTTACTGGAGGGCCGCAGGGTTGATCAAGATGCAACATGCAAAGCAGAGAAGCTGAAGGCTTTGTGGGTGGTGTGTTTGCAACGGGCAGCGTTCAGCAGTGTCTCGGGCACTGGCTGGGCTCTCGTGATCAGGTTTTCAGGCAGCACATGAGTTGTGGCACCGGCAAAGGACAAACTCCTGCCTGTCTGTTCAGCTGCCAACCACCCTGTCCTTACATTTCTGGGTCACTTGTGGCATTTCTAGTTCAACTGTTACCAGGCAGGGGTGGGTTTTTCTTTTATTTCACCCCACTGTAGTCATCATCTTGGGGCATTAATCAAACCTGAAATAATCAGTGAAAATGTCCTTATAAAGTGACTGTCAGGTTTCCTGAATGTAGAACTAGCCATCCTTCGGTTGAATGGTCCTCAGTGTGTGGTGAGCGATGCCCCAGTCTTCCCTCTCAGAGCAGCAGTTCATGTGCCAGGTGGGATCCAGCAGTGGCCTGGCTGTGGGAGAGGCACAGTGTCTCAGAACCCCGTGGGGAAATGCCAGACCTCTTGCGCTCTCCAGTTCAAACAGTGTGCAAGTAAGTGTGGGGAGCTGCTGCTTGAAGTAACCGAACGTGGCAACTCCTGCAGTCCAGACCCGTTAGCTGCCTGTCAGTTGTGTGTGTGCACTGGAACAGCTTAAAACAGAACTCTGGAGTGCCAGGAATTGTGTTAAAGTGCTGCTTCGCTGGTGGAGCCAGGAAAGAAGCAGCACCAAGTTTCTCCTACTGGCCGGGAGTGCTTCACTTGCTGCCAATCCCTGCCGAGAGAACACGCAAAGGTTTAGAAAACAAATACGGATGTGGTAGAGCAGCCAGCAAAGGAGTTCAGTGGGGCCTCTGAAATGGATTTGCAAACCTGTGCACTGCTGTGATGCTGGATAGTTTTTAAAGTCATTTCAGCCTAAATGAAGGCAGAAAAACTCCACTTACCTGTGAGGGTTGTGAACTTTCCAGGCGTTTGTTCTAATCAAGCTTGAACATGTTAATTGGCTGAATATTCATTGTTTGATGACAACTTGTTTATAAAGTGCGTATCATTGACGCTGGGGTCTGAGCCGTGGTTCTGTCACACATTTTCACGTTGAGCATCCTGCAGCTGGCTCAGCAGCCAGAGCAGACGCAGCAAACGAGATACGTGCAACCAGTTCTGTTTCCCAGTGCAGTCACATTGGGCTGGGGTCACTGGGATCGGTGCCGCATTCTGAGTGCTCCAGTTTCTCTTTACAAACCTTTGCTTGGCACAGAAGTGTCCCTGAGGCCTCCTCCCTCATTTGTCTCAGTGTCTTCTGTCCGTAGATGTTTTTGCCTGTCGATGTGAATTTTCTCATGCAGCTCATTTCCAACTCCCAGAACAGATGGATCCACTCCAGAGTCAAAACGTGGCTGCAGGTGGAGGTAAGACATTGAACTCGGGTCACACAGTCATGACACAGGAAAGCAGCCTGGTTGTGGGTAGGTGCGCACACAAGTTCAGAGCAGCAGAGTGCAAACTCAAGAGGGAGAAGAAGAGGGCAGCTGTGGGAGGGTTAGGTTGGATGTTAGGGGGTGATCAGATAATAGAATGGATTGTCCAGGGTGGTGGTGGAGCCCCCAGCCCTGGAGATGCTTAAGAAAATACTCAATGTGGCACTTAGTGCCATGGTCTAGCTGATGTGTTCACTCATGGGCTGGACTTGATGATCTTTTTGCCCTGTGATTCTGTGATCCCTCCCCACAAATCCATTGGCACTTGCTTATGGGTGGTAAGGGACTTCAGCAGCCAAAGGAGACAGACGGAGATAGTAACAGCCCCCAAGAGTGGAGAGCGTGAGCGTTGCCAGGCTTGTGGCGCCACCACGACACTTTGTGTCCCACGGGAAGCCCAGTGCCTGCCAACAGCCTGCTCGTGCGGACTTCTCCCAGCCCACTCTGCCAGGATGGTTCCCTAGGTAACACGATGGCCTCTGCTGGCCACTGTAGTGCACTAGGCAGCCTGCTGGGAACCTTGGCCCTGGGTAGCGGTCACCACATAGGCTTTGGTGTCTGTAGGCAGTTTGGTGTCTCTAGACTTTTTCTAGAGAGTTTTTTGGCACATGCAAAGCTGGTTTGTGCAGCGTTCCTGCAGACTGCAGGCTTCTTGCCTTCTGCAGGCAATGTAGCGGCCTCCTTTTTTTTTAATGTGGAATTTCACAGCATTTGCCATCAGTATTGAGAAGATTTTATTTTGAGGAAGAGGAGGCAGAGGGGAGACCTCATTGTTCTCTACAACTGTCTGAAAGGACAATGTAGAGATGTTGGTGCTGGTCTCTTCTCACAAGTAATTAGTCATAGAACCAGAGGGAAGGGTTTAAAGCTCCTACAGTGTAGGTTTAGATTGGGCACGAGGAAAAAGTTCTCAATGGAAAGAGTGGTCAGGCACAGGAATGGGCTGCGCAGGTTGGTGGCTGAGTAGCCATCCCTGGATAAATTCAAGAGACGCTTAGAGGTAGTGTTGGAGGATCTGATTTTGGGGTGAACTTCTAGAGTAGGGTTGATGGTTGGACTGCGTGATAACAAGGGTCTTTTCCAGCAGGAATGATTCCATTAGGAAATATGTAAGGGAATGAGACAGTGGACAGTGCATAGTCACAATGCTCCTGTGCTGGTGTTCTGGGTAACGTCTGCTGGCCATTGTAGTGTGTGAGGCAACCTGCTGGAGAAACTCGGCCCTGGGTAACATGCAGCACACAGATGTCTGGTGTCTGTAGATGGTAGCAGTGGATGCTGAGCTCCCTTGTGAGAGGTCCCGAGACAGTTGGAGGGTGCAGCATGTTTACCAGCACACGGGTGACAAAAGCACTCCTTTTAATGTTAAACTGTTAAATCGGATTCAGAAGTTGATACTGGCAGTGTTTTCTTCTACTAATCTCCTGCCTCTGAAGGAAACACATACGTAGTCTGCAATCCTTGGAGTAAAGCTAAGCTGAAACCATTTTCAGAACTTCTCAGCACCCCTGCAAGCTTGTTCTTTATCACCTTTCAGAAAACTACTTTCCTAACACAGAAACAACAGAGATGTCACCAGGCATTTGGCCAAGCTGCCCAGAAGTGTGGAGAGTGGCTGTTCTGTTGCTGGGTTTGGTCCTTTGTGTCGCACAGGCAAGGAGCTGAGGGTCTAGCCCACACGCAAAGCCGGTTTGT